>JASDQU010753694.1:30005-58386 GCA_032191745.1 Picea mariana
GCAAAATCGTTCTTCTTGTTTCTACAGATGCAATTATTCAGTTTTAATGCTAATTAGTACAAAACAAAGTTCACTACTTCAGTTGGTATGTTACAGTCATGGAATAATGTATCAAGAACATAACTGCACGCGCACATTGCAATAAAATGTAATCTTCAACAACACATTTCCTGATAACTAGTAGATCATGATTTTGCAACAATGGGGCTTCTTTGAAACCAATTTGCACTTACGAAAAATGCCTTCCGCCTTTCTATTTTCCCAATTCACGCGTTTCCAACCACCGCTTCCCCTTTCTTTAAATTGACCCTCTATTGTTCCCTGTCCCACAACTGCCACCCAGAGTTCCGCCATATAGAAATTGACAGGAGGACCCTGCTGGTTGCATCAGCATTGCACCTCTACTTTTCCAGGACCTCCAAATAGCATTCATAGCTCTGCTATATACAAATTGACAGATATACAAATTTGCAACCATTCTTAGATCATGCCCTTTTCCATATTACGGTCGACCTATCATACCCTTTTCATGATCTCTTCTGTTTTACACATTTTTCACTCAAAAATTCCGAAACATGAAATTTTACCCTTTTCCGTATTACAGTCCACCTATCATGCCCTTTTCCGTGATGCACATTTTTTTCACTGAAAACTTTCAAGAAATACAATTTAACCACCGCTTCCTCGCATATTTACTGGAACTATTGTCAACCCATTTTGAAGCCCATCTATCTACTTTCCATACTTCGCCATTTGTTCAAATTTCTTTAGGGAATCGTCCCTTTGTTGGGTTGAAGAAATATTTAGTTCGTAATCATTGTTTCCTGTACCGACGTCCTTTTGGAATTAGCAGTTGGAAATTATATATAATATCTTATTGTTACGCATGCAATTAGCAATTTCCCTATTCCATACTTAGCCATTTTGTCGAAATTCCACAAATATACAAACCAGTCGCTGAACTCCCCCTTCATGATCTCTTCCTAACTATCCACGTAACCCTTTTTTGAATCACATCCAACCGCTTTTAAGAACTTGACATTCTTTCCTTGCTATTCGTCGTCTCCGTCACCTTCGTACTTCTCTACAATAAAAGAAAATATAAAGTTTTTTTATATATAAACATATCTTGTTTCTAAATATGGAATTGTTGGCATTTAATTCTAACAGGCCATCATGCATAAACTGTATATATTGTCATTGATGGGTGAAAGGGCCAAGGAAATATCGTATTCATGTGCATTAAACCAAAATTTGCGAGGATATTATATTGTCCCTTCCGAGTGTTCATTTCAAAATCATGAAATCTCTTTCACACCACGTGGCCTTCGCACGTTCAAGAAACCTCCATTTCTTAATTGCTCTTCGTCATACCCGCCACCTTCGCATTTCTAAATATGCAATAAATAAACTTTACTCCTAATAGTTCATCATGCACCACCAATACCAATTGTCATTAATCAGCGAAAGGCTCGAGGAGCTTTCCCATTCATAAGCATTTAACCAAGATTTAGCAAAAAGTTACATTATTCATTGTGACTGTTCATTTAAACCATCATCTACAACAAAGCAACTTTCTCATAAACCTATGGCATCAGTTCCACACCAGTTATGTGGAGATACAGTGAACATCTTCGGTCGTCACGACCAGAACTTCCACTAGTCCAGGGAATTTTCTTATTACTCAACCTATGTCGCAAAGAACCAAGTAATTTGGATCTCTGGGATTGCTCATGCAGGCTGTGTCCCTGAGGTTTTTGACTGTAAGGACCTGGTCTCTTGGTGCGCCGATAAATTTATTGCAGAGAAAAGAATTATTCCACTGCACGATCGCTCTTCTGTTTCTTTGTCACCTCAGGTCTTCCGACAGTTGTTGAAATTGCACGAACCACCATTGACGTTCAAAGGAGAAGATTGCAAACACTTCCTAGCAAAGAATAATAATGGATTGGACCTCTTGCCCCTTTTTTTGGAAAACCCGGATCTAGTTCCTGAAGATATTACAAGCATGCAGGTTAGTTCATTTAAAAATCCTTTTTCGCGAAATTGTCTGGTTGTTTACAAGAATAATGGGACAGGGATCCACAACTATTGTTTCCCGCATGGCTCTTTACATTTTGTATTTCACAGTCAACGAACAAGCCATTTTTTATTGGAGAAGGATAATTGCTTATGAAATCTCTTCCCAATTATCAAGCTACAAAAGGGGAAAGAAATTTTATATGTCATCCTATTTAGTTTTTGCAATAGTACATTCCTGTCGATTTCCGCAATTGTCTCTGTCCAAGAATGTCAACTGTGATTTCCACCCAGTAACGTTCTGGTACCAGGCCTTGTGGAAGCACAAGGGTTCCCACTGTTTTTATGAGGTTTTTAATGGCTTCCTGTCTGTTTTCAAACTTTTGTTTTTAGGAGAAAATGCTCCCCGCTTATCTAAACAATCAATTAATTTTTTGGACAAAAAGGGAACAGTCCAACATTTGGATAATTACACTGTCATAAGAATTTTTGGCTCCACGGAATAACCTGCTCTCCTTCCATGTCACATTACAGACACAATTTTTATTGCAGAAGTAGCACGTCAATACAACTACTGGTTCCATCTGTTCCAAAGGAAGAAAAAAAATAGTTCATTCCTATGCCTTGGAAAATAGGGGAGTTCGTGTTGAAAAATGTCAACAAATTTGACGATTTCATAGCACATTTGAGTATCTCCAACCTCAGATATGCTGAACACATAAAAGGATTCGACCCCTATGATATTTTTAGACAACATTTACATTCACTTAGCCTCGGCGATTGTTGTGTAAATAAACACTTGCCCAAAAACAGAGACAGTCACAGGCCTACCTCTGATGCCGACGATGTAGAGATAGTGCAAAAATGCACCAAATTGTACACGCAACAGAGGAAAGACCCCAGTGACAAGAGTGTTCAATCCGCAAATACCACTCCAAAAAGTACGACATCCCGGAGCATCGCTCGAACAGCCCATCACAACAACAAAGAAACCCATAATTCTTCAAACGGAGGAGGAGATAACAACCTTCCTCACTCTAAAATTGATAGTTCTCACAAGCTTCCAGTAGAGAAGAAGAGAAAAAAAATGTGGGGAAGGCAGAAGACCCAGAAATTCAGACTGAGAACATGGAAATTGAAATTGATCTGGATGCCATGTTCCCCTTCTTTGACCAATCTGAGGACGCCATCCAGCATAGCCATCCAATGGACATATCTGTTGCCCAAAAATTTGACGAAGATGAATCCTTCGTGTTCCAGAGCGTTGTTTTTTATAGTTGGAACAAAAAATTGATATTTCAGAAAAAAAATGTTAAAAATATCAAAGGAAAATCTTATTCAGAGGTTGACGTTGCCAACATGTGGCCATCCAAAACCTATCAACTTCACACCACGACCGTAGAAACACTTCATGACTCCATTGAACGCATCAAGACCCACAATGCCAGACTGAAGGACTGAGTCAAGGAATTGGAAGATGCTTTCTTTCCTATGACATTGCTTGTTGATCCTTTGGCAATAGCCATGCCTGGCACCCCTGCACCCAATGTAAAATCACCCTCCACCCTACTCGCATCCTGTAAAGGATATGTGGAAAACAATATCACAAAAATAATGGAACTGGTTACCGATGCCTGGGAAAGATCACAAACCATCGCTTCCCTTGGAACCAGGGCACATAGCTTACTCAAGATTTTGCAAGAGGAATTAAAATATGAAGACAATTTCTTCTTAAAAACGATCATCCCTTTTGGCAAGATTGTCAACAATATGACAGAAACAAAAAGAAGAGAAGAAAATCTTCCATCCAAAAACTGGATCGGCCAATTGAATGCATGTTGGAAAGAAAAAGTAAACAACCTGCATCTCATTGTTTAGTCATGTGAATAAGTCATATCGAAAAAAGATAAATTACTCACAAAGTTGTCAAATATAGACTTAGCCGGGAAAACAAACGACTTCCAAGACCTCCTCTTAATCGCAAACTCATTTCCCTTAACCAGAGAAGAGTTCGATAAATAGGTTGTTATGTGGAAGACCTTCTCTCCGAAAAAGTTTTACATCATCCTTCAATTTGATCAATCTCACGTCCATGACTGGCTAGTCAAATATGCAGTACAGAATGAGGAAATTCATCAGGCTCTTTCTAATCTTTCTATTGACTTCCAGGAATTAGAAAATGATCTTTTCAACATCAAGATCCAGAATGAGATCAACGTCGCTCCAATGAGAGCGTACATTGAAGAATGGGTCGAAAGACAATTGAAACAGGTCGCCAACGAAAGACAACAGACAATTGCCAGCATTCCAGCAGCCGTGGAGAACATCCTTGAAACTACAGTCGTCGCCGACATCAATGAAAGAGAAGTTGCAAGAAAATAGCCAAAGCGCTCATATGTACCCTCACTGTAAGTTTACTCATCCCTCCTTTCTTTGTTTCTCAACCCAGTTATTCCACTTTCTTAAATAAACATGTATAGGCACACACTTATACCTTTCCATTTATTTTCTTTTGCAGTTGTTGCACTCTATCTTCTTTCCACAATCATGTTTCTTATAAATATTTCTCTAACAGTTCGCGGGAGCCCCAATCCCAGTCTACATGACAAACGCATTGAAATTCCGGTTTATATGTAACACACTTTGTTTTTTTTGTATATTTCAAAATTTGTGGTGGTATGTAACAAACTTATATTTTCTGACAGATTTCAAATAAAAATGCATCTAAATTTTTATATCCTAAAGACTCTACTCTTATCTTTCAACACTTTGTATAACAAATGCATTTATTTGTTAATATGTTAGACTTTTATTCTTATCCTTCGGTAGTCCGTATGGCAAATGTTTACAAATACATTAAATTTTTTATATTTCTTATCTCCTATTAATTCTATGTCATCATATATTTTTAATGTCATCATATATTTTTATCTTTCACCAGTCCACATTGAAAATGCGTTTCAATTTCCAAATTTAATCTTGCACTGTCAACAAATTTTTTACTTTCTTATATACTTTAAAAAAAAAAATGTTTGCTATATACTTTCCAAAATTAGATAGTGCTCGACCTGCCAACCACTCCATTTTTCAAAATTTACTTTCTAACCTCCTTGGCAAGGACTCAACTGCCACATAGCCTTGTTTTTAATTAGATGAATATTTGGGTGCCCAATTTAAAACATAAAACTCCGGGCAGTCAAATGAATGACCATTCATTTAATTTTCGCATCAGGTAATACAAAATCATTAATCACGGACACCTAAAATAGGTTCTGGTTCCGATCCCAGCTTGAGCGGAGTAACCCACTACCATGGTTAAATAATTACATGTTTACATAATTATTAAATAATTATTGTTCTGGTTTTGATTAGCGTAGTAGGGATTCAAAGGGATTTTTGTTAACTAATTACATGTTTACGTAATTATTGTCATTGACGTATGTATTGTCATTGATTGAAGTTTTGTTAAATTATAATATAAAAAATAAATTTAGTTTTTTTAATATATGTTTAAAATAATTATATGTTTACATAATTATTTTCATGGATTGAAGTTTTGTTAAATTATAATATGGTTATAATAAGTATTTATATTTTTTTACATGGTTGTAGTATTGTTGCATTATAATATAAAGTTTATTTTGTACATGGTATGTGGGTTAAAAGCAAAAGGGGATTATGAATATAGTTTGATTTTTTCTAACAATAAGATATTAAATTCTTATTAGGTTGTTTTATAAAAAGGTGTTTAATGTTTTGTTAATTAATGTAAGGGTTAGAATAATTACTTGTATCTTTTTACATGATTGAAGTTGTGTTATATTATAATATAAAATTTATTTTGTAAATGGTATGTAAGTTAAAAAAAAGAGGTGATTTTGTATATGATATGGTATGTAGGTTGAAAAAAAAGATTATGAATATAGTTTGATTTTTTATTACAATAAGATAGGAAAATAAAATATGTTTTATATGAAGGGGTTTAATAAAATAAATTTTATAGAATGTTATGATTGTAATTATAATTTTAAAATTTTATTAAATTATAATATTAATATTAGTGTTTTTTAATATATTATATATTGATTTTATTTTTTTTCAATTATTATTATGATATAGAGTGTTTGCAAAATTATATTTATTTTTATTTTGGTATTTTATTTTGTATTTGTATAGCATTGCATAATATACATGGGTTACTCGTATTAGATAACACAATATTCTCATGTAGTCTTTTAGTATTGGACATAATCCCGATTCATCTCAAAGAGCCATTATATTTGAAGATAGAGTAATCATTAAGTGATAATGAGACATATTTATTTATTTTATTGATAAGAAAATTTTATTAAAAATATGGTGTAGAGCATTATCAAAGGAACATTTTGGAAATTGTGTGGTAATGATTTCTTAACTCGGTATCTAGACACATGTGCCTTTGTTGTAACCGGGAATTGGGACTCCTTTGCGCTAATAATAGGTGGAGGGAGGTAACTCCCAGAAAATCCCTCCCAGTACACCCCAAGTTTGGCGATCGAGCGTGTATACACAAGGTTTTTTAAGTTGTCTAATGAGGGACCCCCCTTTGTTGATTCTATATCCAAACAACCTACCTTATTAAATCTCTACCAAAGAAACCTAAAAACTAATATAACTTACTTAACACTTAAACCATAAACTTATTGCTTATTATCTTTCTAAAATAGTGACATGTAATTATAATCTAACCATTACATCCTATACAATAATTTGTATTATCATTAAATTCATAAATTGTTTATTTAGTAAAAATAACCAATACCACTAAACCATCAAACCCTAATCCTATCACCTCTTGAAATGTTATTATAACCTAATATATGTACCTCTTTAAATCTTATGAACTCTTCATGGCTAAAACCCAATCATATATATCACCTTCCATTTTAAACTTTATAATGTCATCATGGCTAACCTTAACTTATAAATTCCAAAATTAAATCCTAATCCCTAAACTTTATAACCCTTCTCAACTTTCATTTATCTACCACTTAATATTTATAATTCTTAATTTATACTACATTTATAGCATTTAACTCCAAGAATGATTACTATAAACCTTAACCTATATAAACATGTCATCCAAAATATTTATTTATAACTCTTAAGTATTAAAATCCTTAACACACAACTCATATCATATGTTAGGGACCTAACCTACATAACCCCTCAAGTGGGTAGAATAATATATTTCTATGTAATAAAGGTCAATATTAATAAGGCCTAGCAATAAGGAGGAATAAGTCAATTGTAAGAATATCTAATAGAAGCTTTCGCTTCGAGAAGGATCTTCCTCTAAATTGTTCTTTGGGATAGAAAGATTTAGTATAAATAAGAGTAGAGAGTATGAGAAGTTTTTTCTTGGAAAATTATTGTAATAGAGCTCTGCTCTACTAGAGGTTGCCCCCTCAAAGAGGCAAGTGAACATTGTTTCCTATCAATAAAGGTATAATTCTGGTGTTGTGGTTCCATATAATTTGTTGTTTCGTTGTTATCTCTCCAATAATTCAGTCTTTTGTTGTTATCTCAGTGTTATTCTCTGCATTATTTCTCTATTTTGCTAATATAACATATTTGGTACCTTACAAGTGGTATCAGAGCACTTTCCTCGGCAGAAAATTGTGGGTTAATTTTTTTCCAGGGTAGAGACATATTTCGGTGTCTTAAAGATATAGAGATATGTCATTACGTGCATAAACCCACGGTCGGGGATTCATACACGCAGGAAATACAAGTGGTAATTAAGCGCACATTTGTTGGCCACCCTTGTAACCCCTGTTGCTACCCCTTCGAGTGGTAGCACATCAGACAACACATGTATACAAATCGACCTAGATCTCATGAATGCCTCCATAGGTAAACTGATCGGTCGCCTGACTGCTATAGTGCCACCGAGAACAACACTCAGGAAGATACTCTCTAGTACCTCGGTAGTCAGGTAGTATGACTAAGGGAATGGTCTAGCCTCCTTAGTTGGTGCCCTGAGATATTGGGCTAAGTACTACTATTGGACCCTGTACGTATATCAAAGAGCTATAGAACAAGGAAAACCCTTGACTGTAGAACCCTTGAATACCCTAACCCTAACCCTTGGGACGAAAACAAATAAAAAACAAAAACCAAAACAGACTAGATCTATTTCCGCGCAAGTGTGCCTCCTGCATTCAGGTTGCGAAATTACTACATGTTGTCCCTCGACCAAGTTTTGATGAAACATTGGTCGGGTTTGACCACTTTTGGACTTCGATAGGCTGGTAAAAGATGGAGCGCCCAGGCAGAGCTGAGATCACAGGATCTCACTTGTTTTATGGACCCAGCAAGGGGTTCACTAGGGTTTTGGGTATTAGGGTTTAGGGGATGTGGACCCATGGGTTTACCCACGTTTTGGCCTTTTTGTAAGGAATGTAAAAGTATAAATAAGTAAAGAATTTAATGTAGAATAGGGATTAGAAAGAGGTGTAAATAGCTAAGTGCAAGAGGCAAGTAGTTCTGAGTTGTTTTGTGCAACAGACTGTGTATGTAAGGCTCAATGCTTGTTAGAGGAGTTGGCTCTATGCCTTGACCTGATTTTGGGAAGGTGGATATGGTGCTTAGTGCGCATATCACATGTCCAGTGAAAAGCTTGACTCTGTGGCTTAGTGCATAGGAGGAGAGAAATGTAAGAGATTGAAGCCTAATAAAGAAGAAGAAGCAGTTGGTGGGCGTAGCCCCACACTGGGGTGAACCACGTATATCATGTGTTGATGGTTTGCTTTGTGTTATGATGTTTATGCTCTAGATATGCTTAGTGCATTGATTATTTTAAATGATAGATAGATCTATGAATGCTTAGTGCTTTATTTATGTTGAATGTGTTAGATCTAATTTATGTTTCTAAGTGCAAAGTGTATTTTGTCATTTTTATTACATCGATCTGTAGTGAGGGTTTGATCTGCGATGTGAATAAGACTAGTGGGTTGATTCATGTTGTTCCTATGTACTCTGCGGAAGTGTTATAATCACAGATCCATGTCCCAACTTGGTTACAAACACCTGAGTCCTGTAACCCCCCCTGCCTCTACCTTGGGTGAGACTTTGCCTACATCATAGGTGTTTCCAAAGGGGCCGGTAGTTAGGGTTTTATTGGTGCATTGTTGAAGCTTTGAACCCTAGGTCTACCCCTATGCCAACAAATGGTTCCGTTGTCGGGACCTGAAACTGTGATTGCTGGGAATTGAAGAAAAGAGAATCTTTTTGCATAGATATGTTGATGTAGTGTCTAATATTCTACTTGACTTGTGAAGCCTTGTGCTAAGAAAGAAACCTGATCTGAAGAAAAGAGGTAAGATCTTGAAATAGGTAAATCTTTGTGCTTGGATAGAATAAGATAAGTGGAAATTTTTGTTTCGAAAGCATGAATCTAGGTATGTTTGATAGATTATGTCCTAGTCTGGAAGCTAGGGCACAGTTAGAAGAAAAAGTTAATCTAATTAAAGCCAATAAAAATAGAGAAAGATATGTTATTCCTATGCATAGAAAGAATTTTTGGACTAATGAATGTATGCAGGAACCTAGAAAGAATTTTTGTAGATTGAACCCTGGGTCAGCCCCTGTGCCAACAAATGGTTTTGTTGCTGGGACCTAAAACTGTGATTGTTGGGAACTGAAGAAAAGAGAAGATTTGTGCATAGATCCGTTGATGTAGTGCACGGTATTCTAGTTGACTTGAGAAGCCTTGTGCTAAGAAAGAAACTCAATCTAAAGAAAAGAGGTAAGATATTGAAAGAGGTAAATCTTTGTGCTTGGATAGAGTAAGATGACTGGAGATTTTTGTTTCGAAATCGTGAATCTAGGTATGTTTCATAGATTTTGTCCTATTCTGGAAGCTAGGGCATAGTTAGAAGAAAAAGTTGATCTAAGTAAAGCTAATAGAAATAGAGAAAGATATGTTATTCCTATGCATAGAAAGAATTTTTGGACTAATGAATGGATGGAGGAACCTAGAAAGAATTTTTGTAGATTGCAGGTCTAGCACTGTGATCCTAGTAAACAATACATGAGAAGTTGGGGAACTTACAAGAGAAAGAGGGGATTAACATTATGTTATAACTGCAGAAGACGGGGACATCTTGCTAAGGAATGACCTGGTATAGGTTCCAGTTGTCTTTGTTGTAAAATTGTTGGTCATGAAGTTGAGGATTGCCCAAGGATTATTTCTAAAGTTGAAAGGATGAACATGAGACAAAAAAACTATGAAGGAAGTCAAGAGATTAAGAGCATATTAAAGAATCAGAGAAAGTTCAGACTACTCTAGTACAGTTAAAAGAAGCAATAAATGATCACAAAGATGTCAGTTTACCAGAGATCATGAAAGAAAAACAACGCATAGATACAAGAATAAGAGACTTCGACATAGACTGTGTCTTGGATGAGGAGGCACAAGTTAATATCATGACAGAAGACACTTGGGAAATCTTGGGAAAGCCTACTGTGGTACCTTCATTGGGAAGAATAGGCTTGTTTAAAGAAAATATGATAGCCCCCTGTGAAAGAGTTACTAATGTACCTGTTATCGTTCATGGAACATTGGCTGAAGAGGAGTTTGAAGTCATTAAGCTTGTTGAGAACAACGTCCCTTTACCCCTCTTGCTAGGTAATACTTGGATTGAGAAAGATCATATCAGAAGGAAATCAAAGGAAGAAGCTACAGAAAAGAAAAAGCAAGAACTAAGGGGTTTCATAGCTAGAAAAATAGATCGACTGATAGAAGAACGAGAAGTTGGGTCGAAGCAATAGAAGACTAGAGAATTAGCTATCGAGGTTGAAATAACGCAAGAAGGTTTGAAGGACCTATCCATACAAGAAATAAGTATATCCACCCAAGAAATATTAAGAGAAGGGATATTAACTTCGAACCCCATAGAGTACATCAGCAGTGTGAACTCACTTCACTAAGAACAAATAAGAATAAGAATGGAAAGAGAAATCCATAAATAGTTAGAGAGACTCATATCACAGGAAAGAAGGAAAGGAAGCTTAGTAAGAAGAAGACTAAGTTGGAAAAGATATAGGAATTTACAGAGAATAGATGGAAGATCTCACATATTGGAACTTCACAGGAGGCAGGCTTGCAGGCTCTGAACCTCGCCGAGATAGCAGAACCACGTAGAACAAGACTTCACCCTGCCAAAGCTATATGACAGTTGGAGGCTCACCGACCATTAGAACGACGCTCTAGAATGGATAGGAAATGCATTTATGGGAGGATATATCTCCATTAGACGTTGATACCGCACCATAATGGATGGATTCGTATTTATTGAGGCATCCCTATCTATTGGAGGAATCTGTTACGACACTCGCTTATTTAACCTGTCGGACGTTGCGTTGGGACCAATTTTTGCCACCCGTAATTATCTAAGCTAACAGAGAAGTGATTGTGTGTGTTGATCTCTACTATCAAACCTCACCATCTGTTGTTTACCCTGTTATCCATTCACCTACACCAACTTGTTTGTTAACAACGAGAATGTCGGTTGAGCTTACTGAGCTAGAGAAATTTGTAGAAGAAGTTATGAAGAAGTTTATGGCTAATAAAGCTATGTCTTAGGGAGTACAGGCATCGGCGACCAGGGGATTACAAGCTTCCCCTTCGACTGGACGTCACTCGAAACATGCCAACCTCATGTTTGAGAAGTGAAGTAAGCATCACGACGATCTGGCTAATGCGAAGAAGATTTCGTCGATCTTACCTGATTATATCTCACCTTTGGCTGGTGCAGTTAACCGCGACAACATTCCACAGGACTTCGAGTACACGTTGATCACCGCGTACATTCTGAATGGAATACGCTTAGTCGGAACCCATTTAGAATAGATCCCAGCATTGAAGAACAATGACTTTAACCTTGGCGATAGAAATAACTATGCGATGATCACACCCCATAGGTATTTGATGAAGACGAATGGGAAGAAGCCTCACATACTCTCCCATCCTTGGATTAAGGAGCTCGCACAGTCCACGATACTGAACGTGATGAAGATTCCTCATTTTGGCCGACATAAGGAGGTTAATGCTTGCGTTAAAATCCTCTTGCCGTGCTATCATGGTGGATATTTGTGGCTCGACAGGTTGATTACCATGGATCGGGCACAGATCCATCGGATTACAGGATTGAGCATGCACGGACCCGACCCTCAACAGTTCTACCCAGGAAAGACCTCAGATTTCTCCCTGGCATAGCGCATCAAGGAGGCATACAGTGAAGTTGAGAAGAGAAAGCGAGGCTACAAGGTAGCCTATATCCAGGATGGTGCAGTGTGCCTCGCTTTCCAAATTATAGTTGGCAAGCTTGTAAGAAAGAACTGCCCCACGCAGGTCACCGGGTTCGTGGTGGGCCTCGCAGGGAAATGCGTGGAGGAGATGCTGATGAATTGGGCTAGTTACCTTGTCAACGAGCTTGAGAAAGAATCTCGCGATGTGCAGGATCAGGGATACGAGTTCCACTTCAGTTGGCTACTTGTATTGATTGCATTTGTCACTTGGAAAATGTCGAAGGGAGAAAATTTTCCCAAGATTGAACCATCAGAGCCGTGGGCTGTGAGGTTATCCACTTTATGGTATACGAATGATATGTTGAAGAAAAGGCAGTCGAACGTAGTTTTCCATGCCTACTATCAACAACTGAAGGTTTCTATTGAGTCGTTCTCGTGCATGACACCACACACTCTGCACTAGTTACAGACCACTAGCTAAGTTCTGCATACATTCTCACTTTATTTATATCACTGCGCATAGGGATGAGAGAAAGGAATAATTACAATCCTATTACAAGTTGAAAGACGAAGATATGGAATAGATCATGAAGGAATGGTCGGCGGAATTCCAGACACCTATTAATGATGCAGAACTCTCCGATCCTGACATCATTAGAAGCCCCTTGGTCACCCGATTCAAGCATGCAGGACAGACAAGTGCGAAGAAGAAAAAGAAAAAGGAGGAAGTTCAGAACATAGTGACTTATGAGGAGGACAACGCCTCAGAAGAAAGTAGACTTGGATCACCTGCATGAGGAGGAGGAGATGAAGTAAATCAAGAAGTAGAAGGNTAGAAACATCGAAGAAAAGGAAGGTTTCTCCGCAGAAAACCTCAGCAAGAAAGAAAACCCACACCAGTAAGCCCCAGATGGAGGACACACTCATGGAGGATGACATCGGTCTAATACGCAGAGAAATGGAGGATGTGTTTGAGGACCTATTACAGAGATATGGTGTGAAGAAAGAATATTTGTATGTAAGAGTTGAGAAGGAACTGAAGGAAATACGAGTCATTCAATTGAGTCGCGCAGTACCTACTATGCCCTCCTCGTTGGATATTGCAGAGTTGGGGGATGAACCAGCCCAACTTCGAAGACTGGCAGATGCAACAGAGGCTCGGCTTCGATGAGTCCAAGAGGAAAAGCAAAAGGCTACAGAATCCCTGATGAAAGAAAAAGAGGAGATCTTGGAGCAATTAAGAGTTGTGCGGTACTGTGTAACTGGTTACAAAAATGAGAAGGATGAGTTTTGGGTGATGCTCGAGGAGGAAAAAATGAAGATACATAGGGAAAATGTAACACCCCGGGTTTTGAACCCCCATTTTTAAATAATGTATTGTTATAATGTTGAGAGACCAGGGTGCCCAAGAAATTATTAAAAGGCCAGTGTGCCCAAGAAATGTAATGTTTTGATCATTATTAATAATAAACACATCGTTGGTTGCTAGACGGACAAGGACTAGAGTTATAGGGGGATATGATTCCACAAGAGAGGGGGCTTGAGGGGCTAAGTGTGTATTCCTATGTTAATTACCATTTTTTCCTAAGGGAGGGGATCGGTTATGTGAGCTTCTTGGGGAAGGCCAGGAGGTTCTTGATTCCCGACGAAGTTACTTAAACTTGCCTCAGGTATGATGGGGGGGTTCAACTGATGGATTGTTCACTGATTTCCTGTACGTTCCTTCATTTCTCTCACACACTTTCATGCACTCACTTACCCATCCATTGATCCATCCTCACCTGCGTCTTTGCTTGGGAAGGGAACCGAACTGTTGAGGAATTACCCACGAGATAGTTGGTTGTAATGGTCGCTGGTGCAATCTATCCATGACCTGGGTCCTGCATGTCTGAGATGCATTGTCCTGTGCCCCGTTTAGCTCACAACTATGAGTCCTGAGAGTTCCATCTTTGAGATTCTGGACCAGTTGTGTTGGAGGCCCCAAAACAAAGGAGAGGGACTGCCTGAGGGACTTCGTGGAAGAGAAGGGTGGAGGTCCATTATCTTGGGATGGTACAGGCTGGGCATAAGAGAGATGGGTACTTGGATTGTTGTGGGTGTTGGGAAACCTATGAGAGCTTGAGAGCTGATTGGTTTGGGAACCCAAGTACACTCTGAAACCATCCTTCTGGATTCATATCTCTGGCTCGAGGGTGACACTGTTGTTGAGATTTGGAGCAGTGGTGTCTACGGTTGGGTGGAATGTCCTTGGTCTACATCCAGTTGGTGTCATCTTCCGTAAAGATAAGTTCTCTCTATTATGGTATCATTTACATGTATATGAATGTTTTTCTGCTGTATATTTAATTATCTTTTAATTGAATCTTTAGACTATGCATGCTTGTTGATTGTTGTTGTGCATGTCGTCAGAGTCTTTTTTTTTATGCATCCTTAAATTTTAAAAAGGTATCGTAAGAGAAAGAAGTCCAAGGGCAGGCTTGAAGGTAGCATGCCCTGGCCTGTGGGTGGCTGGGTATGTTACAGTTTGGTATTAGAGATTTTGGTTGAAACACTGGGTCGGTATGGGTCGGGTCTATTGGTTAGAGTCTCATGGTCAAGATCGAACTCTAATCGCGAAGTTGAAAAGATAAGGAGGAATGGCATTGCAGAATATACATAGGAGTTAGATTGTTAGAGATCCATTGTAAGGGGTTCGAAGGATCGTGACCATCCCCCTTCGAATTTGGGAGCGATCGCCGCTATAGGATCAAGAGAGATCTGGGATCATTGGATCGGAGGATAGGGGAACAAGGGTCATCCGATGAAAAGCAAGCAAGGGCTAAGGTCACAATCGTCAAATCCCATTGGAGAGTGAGATCAATGGACAGGAGGCAATGCGGGGAACCAAGTTGCATGGCAGATAATTTCCCAAGGCGGTCCCATAATCCAAACCACAATTTCACCAAGGGGTTACGTGTCAGTATCAGGAGAATTGCGGGGCAAAAAGCGAGTTACTCCAAACCATTGATGTGTGCCCCAACAAATTGAAAGGCATGCAATGATGGGACATGTTAGTACTCGAGTGATGAACCTCCAAATAGTCGAAGTAGTTGGGGACCATTGATCTGTAGGAGGACGTGCATCAACTGATCGTGTGCTCCGGGTAAAATCACTCCAGGAAAGAGTGAGCAAGGAGAAGTTGAGAGTTGAGATTTTCGAAGCCCGGAGAGCCAAAGTGAATCTCAGTCGTCTGATCTAGGAGGACACATGGCAGAAATCCACTCACTTCGGGGGAAAAGCAAAGGTTGAAAGTTGAGATTTCCAAAATCTGAAGACCCAAAGAAATCATAGTCATCGATCCATGGGAGAAACATGTTAGTAGATCGCGAGCTTAGGATAGAAACATTTTGGAAAAATTTGAAGTTTGAGGTTTCTGAAGTCCGAAGGAATTGCAACTGTTGATCCTTGCAGCGGTAACTTTCAAAGTCCCAAAGTCCAAGGTTAATATGGGTCATCTGATAAGGGAGACACATGGCAGTAGTTTGGTTGGTTTGGGAAATCATAGTTTGGGAGAATTGGAAGTGTCATAGTGTGGAAACTCTCGAAGTCGTGAAGCCCAAAGAACCAAAGGGGTGGGGTACGATGATGTCACCAGGAGGTGATGTGGACCTCATAATTTCTAAAGTGACGTGGCTTGCAGCTGTCACCAGGGATGAAATGGACACATGGGATGTACGCCACATGTCAGTAAGTTTTGAGCATATGGAGTATTGAAATGTAAGTTAGAACGTGACACATGTCACCCACCTGATTGGACCATGTGTCCGCTTCTAGTATTTCACCATGTGGCGATAGATCGTGCAGTACGGAGACTGGGCACTCCAGTGGGGAAAGATGTGATAGGTTATGTTGGGTCAAAAAATCCTGAAGGCCAAAGTACATATCGATCGTTGATTCTAGAAGACACACGTCGAAGGATCATTGAATTCAGGTGAAAGCACTCCAGGAGAAGGCAAGTGAGGAAAGTTGAGACTCTTAAAGCACAGAGTCCTGAAGTGGATCTCGATCATTGATTATGAAAGAGGAGGAGGATCGTTTATCCGGTCCTGGCTAAAAGTTCTGAAGTCCCAAAGCTCTGGACAAGCGCTTTTCATCTAAGTGCAGGGTCATGGTCGTGGTCATATGCAGATTGAGAGCTGAGGGAAGGAGGGCTAAGGGCCGAATTGGGGGTCTTCGAGACAGAAAAGTGATCAGGAAAGATTTATCCGCAGTTTCTAGTCGTGGTCACCTGCAAAGGTGGTTTGAAGGAAGCGCCTGCACAAGATGAAATTTTGTGTCAGCCAAGGATAACAGGACACTATTATTTTTGAAGAATGGGGATATGATCTCCATGAACAAAAAAAGAAAGAGACCTGTAGCATGGTTTGGAAATTTTTTTTATCATATGTATAATTCTAACAAAATGGTCGCTTGCACATTTTGCAGAATTAAGGGGTTTAAAAACCTCAACTTAGGATGTGTATTGAGGAAATTGAAGAAGGCGAGGGAGCCTCCAGTCATGATAAGGAGGCCTAAGGCCATAATACCTGAGTTGGTAATGCAGAGACAGAGTCCAATGAACACAAGGGAAAAGGAGAGTAGGAAACGTTAATAGAAACTGTAAGAAGCCTGAAGATGGAAGTGTAGAGCTACAAAGCAGACAATGAGAGACCAATGAGAGAGAAAATTTGGATAAATACTTGAGTGTTGCAGATCTTAAATTAGTTGCAGAGACAAATGAAGAAGGGATCAAACTCAAGACAAGAGGAAGAAGGCAGGTGCCATGAAAGAAGGGATGATCGTGGAAGAGATAATTATTCCAAAAGTGATAGCAGAGCTCATGGACACCACTCACATCCTTACTTAGAAAGAAAGTTTTATGCATCGGATGATCCCGTAAGCAGTCCAGAGGTGTCTCCTGATGGACACCAAAGAACGAAACAAGAGGTAGATAATTTTCAAGGAGAGTTGAGGAAGCTCAAGCCACCTTCCTTTGAGGGTGAAAGAGAAAGGGAAGATGATGTCGAAGCATGGTTTCTTGGGCTCAGGAGATATTTTCAGTTGCATAACTATTCATCAAATCTGGAAGCCAAGATTTCCACCTACCATTTACATGCAAAAGCTGCAATGTGGTGGGACCAACTAAAGCAAGTGGAACATGTTAATGAGAGTAGGATCACTTGGAAGCAGTTCAAGAAGTATTTCCAGAAGGAGTACCTCTCAGAGCATTTCTATGAAAATAAAATGCAGGATTTCTTTGAACTCCGGTTAGGAAGCATGACTATGGCAGAGTACGAGAAGAAGTTCTTGGGATTGTTAAAGTATGCCAGGTTCATTGGTGATGAGAAAGTGAAAATACAGAGATTTCTAAGTGGACTTCCAACCTTTTATAAGGAAAAGATCAAGTATGATGAGCCCAACACCTTGATTGAAGCCATCAGGAAGGCAAAATACATGTATGAAAAAGGCCAGGGAAGAGAATGTCTGTAGAAATATTGTAAGGAAAAGAAAAATGCAAAGTCTGATCATAGGAGGAAAGGATTCAAACCTTTCTTCCATCGGAATGAGCCTAATAAAAATCATCAAGATTAGTATGCTAAGGGAGATTTCAAGAAGGAAGATTCCTTGGGAAAAAGGGGAAGACCACCAATATAATGTTGGGGATGCAAGGAAGATCACATGTACAAAGATTGCCCACACATTAAGGATAGAGTGAAGATTGTGCACAACATCCAAGAATCTACATCAGTCGAAGATATGGGAAGAATCTATGAAGCTTTAAATGATCAACAAGAAGAGTACCAGTCCAATATGATCGAGGTGGAAGGTAAGATCATAAATCAGTCTATTGTTATTTTGATTGATTCAGGAGCAAGTCATTGCTACATTGATCCTAAGATAGTGGATAGATTACATTTGGAGAAAAGTAAACTTGGAAAAGCAAGTTTGGTTCAGTTAGCCACTGGAACCAAAAGAAGAATCCATGACATGGTCAGAAGTTGTTCCATAAGTCTTAATGGCATGAATACCAGTATTGATCTAAATATCATACCATTGGGGTCGTATGATATTTTGATTGGAATGGATTGGTTGGAAAAGCATCATGTTGTCCTAGATTGTCATAACAAGACATTTACATGTCTTGATGGAAATGGAAAACAAAGCACTGTGAAAGGATTTCCAAGACCCATCTCTATAAGAGAGATTTCATCCTTGCAGCTAAAAAGATGTTTTAGGAAAGGATGGCAATTGTATGCAACTCATGTGGAAGAGCCAGGTAATACAAAAGGGCCAAGCCTCGAAGATTTCTCGGTACTACGAAATTTGAAGATGTATTCCAAGAAATACCTGGATTGCCACCAAGAAGGGAGATAGATTTCTCAATCGATTTAGTGCCAGGAGTTTTCCCGGTGTCAAAAGAACCTTATAGAATGAGCACACCACAGTTAGAAGAATTGCAAATGCAGTTGGAGGAATTGTTGAATAAAGGGTACATACGTCCAAGTGTTTCACCTTGGGGAGCACCAGTACTTTTTTGTCAAAAAGAAGGATGGAACCTTGAGGCTGTGTATTGACTTCTGACAACTTAACAAGTACACTATAAAGAACAAGTATCCTCTACCCCGAATTGATGACCTCTTTGATCAGCTAAGAGGAGAAAATATATTCTCAAAGATTGACCTAAGGGCAAGATACCATTAGGTAAGAATCAAGGAAGAAGACATTCATAAGACAACCTTTAGGACCAGGTATGCGAATTATGAATTTGTAGTGGTGCCTGTTATCGCTCAGTTTGTAGTTTAGGTCATAGGCTAGAGGATAAGGTTCAAACTGGCGTAATAGGGACCAACCCCACCCAATTTCACCACAATGGGGAGGTCCTTTCTATTTAGGGTGGCTAAGCCCAAGGGAGATGTCCCTAGCAATCTGGGGTCTAAAAAGAAAAAGGCTCAAAGGATTAAGGCAAGTTTCCCTTTCACATATTACCGCCCAGAAGATAGTCAAGTAAAGAATAACCACAGAAAAGGAACCTGCTTGCAAGACAAGACAACAATGAAACTAGTACATGCAATAGTGGTTAATACTTCATAAATCAATGACTATCAAAATTTAATGTGCATGAGCATATACAGCAGTAATTATTGACGAAGTCAATGATTGCAATAATGACAATGGTTATATAATGTTACTTGTCAATAAACACCAGAATAATATAGCATCAAATGAAAAATGATCAATCCTTGAATTAAATCAATGCATTAAATGTCATTAATTTCTCATATACAAGAGGTTGTTGCGTCAATATCCTAGAGATGACGTCAGCTTCTTTTAGGGTCAGTATAATAGACAAAGAAGGTCAACGTTTTGCTAATTAGTCAATGAATAGCATCAATTTATCAATGTCTATCACAAGATGACCAAGCCAACAGTATTTTCTATCAACATTAGCTCAAATAAGGCATGACGCCATCATCAATTGCTAGGTTAGTAGGGTTGCTGCGTCAAGTATGACATCAGCCCTAGTTAGAGACGTTAGGGTTAGTTAGGGTTTCAACGTTTGAGAGTTTGAAAGATGAATTTGCACAACAAGCTCAACGTTGGAAAGAAAACCAGTGCCTTAGAGTAAAATGGAGTCAAAAGTAAGGGCAAAATCTCAGGAGGATTAGAATTTAAAGACTAGAAGGTTAGGTTCTATGGTGCTGCAATGGCAGGGCCCTAGAATCAAAACCTTAAGGGAAGGAGGCTCATTTTGGTGTTGCTTAAGCAAGGCCTCATGCTCCTTCCTCTTTCTCTAAATACTCTTGGAAAAACGGCTAGATTCAAGGTACAAGTCTAAGGGAGAAAAGTGTTGCAGGAGAAAGGCTCTTCAAACCCTAGAAGGTTAAAACCCTAGGTGTAGAATTAACTAGGCCTAGGGTGTCTCCTCTATTCAACCTATACTTAAATGCCAACTCAGAAAAAGAGAGATAAGTGTAGCAACGGCTAGGCTATATCTTCCTTAATCAATGGCTAAAAACAAGTTTCTCAAGCATGGGGACATAAAGCAAGGACCTACTTGTGTGCTTGCTACCTAGGGTTTCAAGATTAAGCAAGATAATAGCAATATAATAGCAAATGTAAGAGATTAAACTTACAACCATTCATTTAAGAAGTTTTGCATGAGAAATTCACTTACATATCATGAAGAATGCATCATCAAACCCTAGTTGTAAACCTTCCAATGAGAGAAACACCATACATGCCAAGAAGAATCCTCCAATAAGAGTTGCGCCTCACTTTCAAGACCAAAAATGCCAAGACAAAGACTAAAATATCTTCTCTCACAAGAGAGTGAGTTGTGTTGTATCCAAAATGAGGCAAAACATCCTCTATTTATACCAATCCATGACCTTTGAATTAAAATTTAGGTCATTAAAACAGCCGATAAGGCCAACTTTAAAATTTACACTGCTTTTACATTAATTGCTAGAAAAATGACATAATATGAGCGAAAAGTGGGACATCAAGCCCTTCTGAGGGAGACGTTGGCCCTTTTTGGGCATATCCAGCATCCAGAAGCCAGACGTTGGCCCTTCTAGGGCTCCTCCAAGCTACCACACGTGCCAAATAGCTCCATCACACTGTCACAGGCTCAGGATAATGTCTTGCTCTGCTGGGTGACGTCATGTCCATCAAAGGGAAAATGTTCCATCTGAAATGGGTGATCCCCCCTAGGCCGGGCTCTGCCAAAGTGTCCTGGGTGGAACGTCCTTCTTTCTTCCTGTGCAAAGGATCATCACAATGTTGTCCCGTCTCTACCATCCAGCAACCATCTGATGGGCTCTTCAGCCCCATGGAGGTCCGAGCTAATCATATCCCCATGTGTATTGGTCCACTGGTACCTGTCCGCCGGGTATGGTCCTGCACATCAAAAACTTTGCCCTCCATGGGCTCATAAGTCCTTGGGATCATAGTAATGTCAATCATATCTCATCATTAAATTTATCAAATACATGCATAAAACCCCTATCATATCCTCTAATAGCTCAAAGACATTACACTGATCTGCTATACAAAGTTGAAGAAATAGACAGAACAACCTATTGGGCTGGTATCCATAAGAAGAGGAAAGTTTCTAGAGAAGATTATTCAAGCCATGTTTATGAAGTGATATGGTCTAAGGATGTCCAGTCATAGTGAAGACTAGGGGTAGGTATTGTTCATGGGTGCCTTTGTAGTAGGTGGGCTATACCCGTCATGGATGCACTTTTTCCAAGCCCATTTATTGCCTTTATTCTTTATTTATTGCTTTTTCTTTCTTTTTACATCAAGGTCTGACCAGAGGACACTGCCTTGGAGTGGTGACCAGAGCTGACAGTGTTACCCACTGGTATTTTTGCAGAAATGATAAGGCTGGATCGTGATGAGACCCCCTTTCCCTTGGCCATGCAACCAAGGGTCATTTCCCTGGCATGGTGACCAGATAATGGCAATGTCATACTGCTAGATACCTATGAACATAATGGGCCGACCCATGATGAGACCTCCCATCCTCTTGGTTAGATCTTGTTTTGTTATTTTTCTTTGGTTCCCTTTTGTTTCTTATCGAGAGGCCTTTTATTGCCTTCTCGGGGATCCCTGGGAGAAGCATCTCTAGGTTTTATTTCCTATGGATTTTATCTTTTACCAGCTGCTTTTACCCCCTGGGCCTTTAGCCCCTTCTTCTCACGGGACGAAGTGTAACCCCTCAAGTAGGTCATCCTAATGCCCGGACTAAGGAAATGGGATGGATGTATGGGAGATAAGATGTAAAGTGATAGTATGGTGGGAGCGGACGATGCCTCTTCAAATCCACCCTGGTGGCTAACCAAAACCCATGGATACAAGCTTGCTAGGGCACCCCATTAATCCCCTCAACAATGGTCAAGTGGGTTAGTGTAAGATCCAATCAGTTATCATAAATGTAAGGAACCTGATGCATATATAAGAAATTTATAACGATCAAACATGACACATACCATGCTACCTGGACCAATTACCTCATGGAGCAAGAGTCTTCTCTGATGCAAGTCCAAGCCGATGGTGATGGAAGCTGTTGCTATTGACAGGACAAATCTGGCGAAGAAGAAGAAGGAAGGGCCCTCCAGGGCCATGCTCGGGTCAATCCTACTCTCGGTACTCCATGTCTAGGACTTGTGGGCCTCGAGACATGATCTCCTAGTTATCCCTAGAAAGCGGGGATAACAATGCCATTTGGACTGACCAATGCACCAGCTATCTTCATGTGCTTAATGAATGGAATATTCAGAAATTATTTGGATAAGTTTTTCATAGTATTCCTAGATGACATACTTATCTATTCTAAGTCGGAAGAAGAGCATGAACATCACTTAAGAATAGTATTGCAAATATTGAGAGAACACCAGTTGTATGCCAATTTGAGTAAGTGTTCTTTTTATCAAAAGTGGATCCATTACTTGGGACACATTATTTCAGAGAAGGGCATAGTAGTAGATCCAGAGAAGATCGAGTCCATTAGAGGATGGCCAACACCCAAAAATGTGTCAAACGTCAGATATTTTATGGGATTAGTTGGCTACTACATAAGGTTCATAGTATGGTTCTCTAAGATTTCTCATCCCATCACTTCTTTGCAAAAGAAGGGAACTAAATTTGAACGGACACTCAAGTGTGAAAATAATTTTAATGTGTTGAAGGAATTACTTACTAGTGCACCTGTGTTAAATATTGTTGACCCAAATGAAAGTTTTTTGTTATGTACAGACGCATGGAAGGAAGGACTTGGGGGAGTCCTCACGCAAAATGGACATGTTATTGGATATGAGTCCAGAAAGCTTAAGGAACATGAGAGGAACTATGCCATGCATGACTTGGAACTTGCTGCCATTGTTCAAGCCTTGAGGATGTGGAGGGATTATCTCATGGGGAAGAAATTTGAATTAAGGACATACCACATTGGCCTAAAGTATCTTTTTGAACAGTCGACATTGAATGTCAGGAAAACAAGATCACTGTAATTTTTAAGTGAATATGACTTTGATATCAAGCATATCAAAGGAAAGGAGAATAAATTTGTCGATGCAATTAGTAGAAGAGTGCATCTCATGCATGCTACTGCTGTCAGTATGCATTAGTGAGACTTGAAGAAAAGACTTTTAGATGGTATTGTTACAGACCAACATTACCTACAGGTAAAGGAAAGCTTACAGCAAGGAGATGTACAAAAGAAAATAAAGGAATATGAGATAAAGGGAGACCGATTACTCATGCATAAAAATAGAATCTATGTTCATAGTTCTGGAGAGCTGAGGAATTTGGTACTAAAGGAGATGCATGATGTTCCTTATGATGGACATCCCGGTTACCAGAAAACAATTACAGCAGTAAGAAGATAGTTCTTTTGGTTGGGAATGAAGAAGGATGTTGTTTATTACATCGCTCGATGTATGGAATGTCAGAAGGTGAAGGCTGATCATAGGCACCCAGTGGGTTTTGCTGTAGCAATTGCCAATTCCAGAGAAGAAATGGGAAGTTATCATCATGCATTTCATCACAGTATTACCCAGAATGAATAAGCAACATGATTGAATCATGGTGATGGTTGACAAATTAACAAAGGTTGCTCATTTTGTGCCTGTGAAGAAAACACATACAACGACTAATATTGCATAAATTTTCATGAAGGAAATTGCTAGGTTGCATGGGACACCTAGGAAAATTGTCTCAAACAAAGATACAAAGTTTGCCTCCAATTTATGGAGGGGATTGTTTAAAGGATTTGTCACAAATCTAAACTTTATCATAGCATATCATCCCCAGACAGATGGGAAAACAGAGAGAGTCAATCGAATAATTGAAGACATGTTGAAACTGTATGTGATGGATAAGCCATCTAAGTGGGAAGATTACTTACACTTGGTTGAGTTTTCATATAATAATAGGTATCAAAATTCATTGAGAATGAGCCCATTTGAAGCCTTGTATGGTAGGAAATGTGATACTCTAGTAAGATGGGACAACCCAGCAGATAGAGTGGTACTTGGGCTGGAGTTGCTCAAGGACATGGAAGACCAAGTGGTCAAGATCAAGTAGAATTTAAAGGCAGCTCAAGATAGACTGAAAGTTTATGCAGACAAGAACATGACAACTAGAGAATTTAAAGTAGGGGAGCATGTACTTTTGAAAGTGAAGCCCAGGAAAAGCTCTTTGAAATTGGGTAGTTGTAGAAAGCTGGCAGCCAGATTCTGTGGTTCGTTTGAAATATTGGACATAATAGGGCTAGTTGCATACATGATTGCATTGCCTGCTTCCATGAATGTGAATAATGTATTTCATGTATCTTTACTAAATAAATATGTACATGACCCTAACCATGTTACTGATTGGCATATGATTCAGGTAGAGACGAAGGGAGACTTTCAGGTTCAACCAGTACGAGTATTGGACAGAAAGGTAAGAATGCTCTGAAATCGAGTTATAGAGCTGGTAAAAGTTCAATGGACCTGCTACGGTCCTAAAGATGCTACCTGAGAGCATGAAGATTCCATGCGGGCAGAGTACCCGCAATTTTTTCAATAAATTTGAGATTTTGATCTCTATTTTGTATATGCATTGAGGATAGTGCCAAAATAAGGGGGATGAGATGTAACACCCCAGGTTTTGAACCCCCATTTTTGTTACAATGTTGAGAGGCCAGGGTTCCCAAACAATTATTAAAAGGCCAGTGTGCCCAAGAAATGTAATGTTTTGATCATTATTAATAATAAACACATCGTTGGCTGCTAGACGAACAAGGACTAGAGTTATAGGGGGCTATGATTCCACAAGAGAGGGGGCTTGAGGGGATAAGTGTGTATTCTTATGTTAATTACCCTTTTTTTCTAAGGGAGGGGATCGATTATGTGATCTTCTTGGGGAAGGCCAGGAGGTTCTTGATTCCCCACAAAGTTACTTAAACCCGCCTCGGGTCTGATGGGGGGGTTCGACTGATGGCTTGTTCATTGATTTCCTGTATGTTCCTTCATTTCCCCCACTCACTTTCATGCACTCACTTACCCATCCATTGATCCATCCTCACCTACGTCTTGTCTTGGGAAGGGAACCAAACTGATGAAGAATTAGCCACAGGATAGTTGGTTGTAATGGTCACTAGTGCAATCCAGCCATGACCTGGGGCCTACATGTCTGAGATGCATTGGCCTGTGCCTCGTTTTGTTCACAACTCCAAGTCTTAAGAGTTCCATCTTTTATATTCTGGACCAGTTGTGTTGGAGGCCCCAAAATAAAGGAGAGGGATTGCCTGAGGGATTGCATGGCAGAGAAGGGTGGAGGTCCATTCTCTTGGGGCGATACAGGATGGGTACAAGAGAGTTGGGTACTTGGATTGTTGTGGGTGTTGGGAAACCTGTGATATCTTGAGAGTTGACTGGTTTGGGAACCCAAGTACACTATGGAACCATCCTTGTGGATTCATAGCCCTGGCTCGGGGGTGACACTGTTGTTGAGATTTGGAGCAGTGGTATCTACAGTTGGGTGGAATGTCCTTGGTCTGCAGCCAGTTGGTGTCATCTTCCATAAACATAAGTGCTCTATGTTATGGTATCATTTACATGTATATGAATGTGTTTCCGTTGTATATTTAATTATCGTTTAATTGAATCTTTAGACTATGCATGCTTGCTAACTATTGTTGTGCATGTCGTTAAAGTCTTTTCTTTTATGCATCCTTAAATTTTAAAAAGGTATCGTAAGAGAAAGAAGTCCAAGGGCGGGCTTGAAGGTAGCATGCCCCGACCTATGGGTGGCTGGGTATGTTACAATTTGGTATCAAATTTTGGTACAGTTTGGTATATTATAGTTTGGTATCTGATACAGAGGGAAAAGGACCAGTTTCTCGCAAAGCAAACTACAGTCAAAGAAGTGGTGATAAAATCACTTCGCTCTATGTCAGGCTTGGCACAGGAGGAACATGAGGCAATCAAGGTTCAAGTGATGAAGCTGGTTGAGGCCATCCAACAACTTTAAGCAAGGGTAATGGAGTTGGAGATCCAAGCAGTTCTGAGCACTTCACAGGAAGTACGTGATCAGAGGGAGGAAGCCGCTAAGAGCGCAGTGGAAATGATGAGATTCCTCGCCTCATAATGAAAGCAGCTATGCAAAAAAAATTCACAGAACTACAAATGCCTCACATAAGACCCAGAAATTCGGAAGTTGGAAGCAAATATAGGAGGCGCAACAACAGGCACTGACAGTTCAAGCACAGATGAATTCACTCACTGTAGTCGAGAGAATGAAGAAATCACAAGAACAACGCATGGTCCATCAGTATACTACTACCATCGAGGGCAGAGTAATGGAAGTCACACAGAGGCTACAATCGGTGTAGGATGTGTTATCTCTCTAGGAGTCCTTCTTAGGTTGTAGCTTGAAGAAGCCTGGTAACTAAAAAGTATGTTTTGGTTTTCTATGTATGTTGGATCGAATGGGATAACTAAACAACTGGTTCACACTCAAGACACTTAAATATATATAACCATATGAGACAATGCTTTCAAAATTCAATAATCAGATAAATAACTGAACTGATGGGTGAAGAAAGACTATATTTATCAACCAGAACACCTATGTGATGGGTTGAATAAAGATAGTACAGATTACTATTAAATCAATGTTTATGAGTTGACCAATGAGATGACAATCATTTGCAACTAGACAAACTTAGATAACAGTAATCATCCAAAGTATAGGAAAAGAGAGAATATGGAAATCTGACATTAACGGTGAAAGAAACTTGTGTATATGTATTATATGCAAAAGGTCTAGTACAATAGAAGTATGGTCTAATATCCAGGCTTGAAACTCTTCTCCTTCAAGAGTCACAGGCTTTATATCCTTTACAAAATAGTTTCAAATCCTAAAAGAAAGGATCTGGTATGCTAATAATAGAAATAACACAACAACTTTTACAAAAAAGTGGATCTAATCCCTTTCCAAAAAAAATGATTTGTCTTTAGTCTTCTTAGTCTTCGACAGTTGTACAAATGCTCTGATGTGTGATGAGATGACTGGTGTCTTTTTCCAACAGCTAGAAATGACCTTCAACAGCTGTAGAATAACCATGAACCTATTCACCTTGTATATTGCCTCAAAAATCTAAAACAATTTTCCCAAATGCATGTAGGAACTCATTTGAAATTTCCTTTAATCACTTGTCTTCAAAAATCTCTGTCTCGAGCTCCAAATATATATTTCCTCTGCTTTTGCGGTTTTTGGGGCTTACTGGCCCGGGAAAGGTGGAATTAGCCACCAAAAGTCTTGGGATTCGGCAGCTTATTTTCCCTTAAATGTGTGAGATAGCTGCCGAAAGTCCTAGGTTTGACAAAAATGAAAATACTTCAAAATTGGAGTTTTCCCTGCATTATTCGGAAGACTCTCGATGTAGGTTTTCATCTTGTTCAATGCTTTCTCTTCTTGTGTTTTAACACCTCAATACTCCACAACATAGTTTGATGTTTTGCAGAAGGGACATTATGTAGGGCGATTACAATTTGGGCGATTCATCTGCAGAAAACATTCTGTACAAATGCCTTCCAGGCAACATCTTGATCTATTGAGGCATGGAAAGTACTGGATGAAATCAATGATGGTTGTATATCCCCATCTGGGTTCTTAAGCAATGCTTGGACTATGCGCTCCATCTTTGATCTCATGTTCAGGAAATGAAAATAGTTTGATTCCATTCAATACTAATAAACCTTCCTGGGACCCAATGGCACACTTGTCTTATGATTGGAGTTATTTATAACCCAACACAATATCGTATGGAAACCTATAATGTCGCCCTTTACATATGGCATCGAAATTTTAACTTGAACTGCAGGCTTGAGTTTGCTTGACTCTTGACTTCATTTGATACCTATTCAACCAACACGCCACAAAACTCAAATTCAAGCTTAGAAATTTAGCTTCTCCTCATAGCATCTTGGTTGATCATTTCTAACAAAAGACTGGTTCAAAATTGTAACTACGCCAATGAGCATTCCTTTCATGG
>JASDQU010753695.1:17603-31027 GCA_032191745.1 Picea mariana
CTCCTTTCCCAGGATGTAATGTTTCCATTGATGGTAGGCTTGCGAAATGGAATACATTTCCTTGTCATAGGTGGGGTATTTCCATACGGTATCTTAGAGTGTCTCACTATGGTATGCTACTGGATGGTCATGCTGAGTGAGAACTGTGCCTACAGCATAGTCAGATGCATCTGTCTCAATCTCGAATGGTTGTTGCAGATCGAGTAAGGAGAGTACTGGAGCTGAGCAAAAGAGATTCTTCAAATCATCAAATGATCATTGTTGTGCCTTCCCCCATGCAAAATTTTCCTTACCACTACCCTTGGTCACTTGGCTGAGGGCCCATGCAATATGGTAGAATCCCACCATGAACCGTCGGTAGAAGTTGGCAAATCCCAAGAAGCTCTAAATCTCAGTTAGTGTGGTTGAGGCTGGCCAATCATGGATGACTTAGATCTTAGTTGGATCCACATGTACCCCATGCTCATCAACAATGTATCCCAAGTAGTGGACCATGTCCATGCCAAAGGAGAATTTTTCCAAGTTGGCATATAGCTTATGCTGTTGCAGAGTGCTCAAAACCTGTTGAATATGTTGCATGTGCTCCTCCCAATTTCTGTTGAAGATGAGGATGTCATCCATATATACCACCAAAAAAGAGTTGGTGAAGGGTCTCAATACATCATCCATCAACCTCATAAAAGTTTTGATGCAGGAGCATCGTCAACAAACACACGTGGAGAGACAACTCAACGCCTTAGCGCACCTTTGAATCAATTCAAAATCTTAACGCTGGCATTTCCTGCAAATCTTTTTTTTTTTTTTGAACTGATTGAAAACTGAAGAAGATCAAATGCTTGGGAGTTGAATGATCACGAGTGATCTAGGAGTTTCAATACTAGAATTTAATATAACAGAACTTAAGTGGTAGTTATTTTTTCTTTCTTGAGCATAGAGGTAGTCGAAGGGAACCCTAAGAGCCCTCTGGGATAAGTAGGAATATTGTACACCCAAATGAGGCTGTTGAAGAGGAGGATAGTTGAAATTTGTTATATTTCTGAATTTTAGTTGTTATTTTTTCATAGCTATAAGCATTTTTACATTGAATGAAGATAACAGAGGAAATTGATCCAAATGTGTGTGGAGTTGTTGTTGATAAACTCTTCTCTATTACTTTGTGTTTTCATGAATGAATGAGTTATGTTATTGAACATATGATACTGTGAGGTATCTAGATAAGTTTCAATGGTTTTTCTTCGTTGATTTCATGCAAGGTGTGCATAAAGTCCGCAATGAGTGCGTTGACAAAGTCCGTTTCGACTTAGAAGCTCAGAAGAGATAGCGTGAAACTTTCATTTGTAAGGAGTGCAAAGGGATTGCTGCAAGGTGTGCACAGTTACCCGCAAGAAGCTAAGTCTTTCATAATAATATGTTACAAGGAGTGCACAGATTCGAAGTTCAACTAAGTGTCGAAGTAACCCTCTAAGGAGTTAAAGGGTTCGAGAAATAAAGCTCAGGAGAGATAGCAACAAAGATCCAACAAAAACAGAGAGATCTGTTGAAGGTCGCAAAGTGACAGTTGGGATCCCTTCGGAAGGAATCAGGATCACTGACAGTCATTAGATCTCAAGAAGGTGCAATGAGGTTACACCTTGAAGTCCTTTGGACTTCGCATGTTCGAAGGTTTTTCGTTTGTGAAGGGGGAAAACCTTCCGAAGTTATGGAACCCAAAATCTGTTTGGACCATAGATCCATCCAAAGGAAGTGAGATCCTTCTAGACCATCAGATCTGGGAGAAGTTATGCGGAAGTTAACCATAAGTTCCTTCAGAAATTTGTGAATCGGAGGATTCAAAGTATTGAGGAGTCAAGCCTCCCGAAATCATGAAGTCGCAAAGTGCGAAAATATCGCCACCATTGGTCATCGGAGGGAGCGCAAATCGTAGATCTAGTTCCAAGTAACTCCGCCAATTCGGAGTTTGCATAGAAAGAAACCAGTTGCATGCAAGGCAGCCGAAGTCGCGAAGTGTGAAGAGATCGCCACCGTTGGTCATTGGAGGAAGCGTGAACCGTAGATCTGGTTCAGAGTAACTCTGTTGGTTCGGAGTTCATGTAGAAAGAGACCAGTTGCACGCAAGGTAGCCAAAGTCACAAAGTGAGAAGAGATCACCATCCTTAGTCATCGGAGAGAGCGCGAACTGTAGATATGGTCCTGAGTAACTCTGTTGGTTCGGAGTTCACATAGAAAGAGACCATTTGCATGCAAGGTAGCCGAAGTCTGAAGTCATGAAGTGTCAGGAGGTTAAGCCTCGGGTCACAGCCCAAGGTCACATGCAAAGAAGGAGCTAGCTCCCATTAGTGTGATATTTGGAAAAGGGTGCTAAGAAAGAAGGGCCCGTAGTTACCCATCGATCTGAGAATGGAAATCGATGGTGGGGAATCATTGCGGAGCATGGAGGTGAAATTAGCGGACTTTCTAGTTCACGACCTGCAATTTGAAAACATTGTTGATCTCGTCGGGACGGGGGATCAACGACCACGATTAGATCGAGGTGGGTAAGCACTTTTCTGATTGCGGAGATAGAGCTCTCTGATAAAGAGTGAGCACGTTGGCTCCCCACAATCACTGAGAACCGTCGATCGATGAACCAATCGGTAATGACCAAATCATGGCCGTGAAAAACCTAAGGGTGATAATAGGGCCTATGTTTGATTCATTTTGAGACCAGTAAGGTCTCTAGGAGATAATCCAACTCAAGGAGATTAAGATTTTAGACCGGGAGATCACGCAACCCCAAGGGAGAGTAGGGGGGTCTGCATCAAGTGGTATCAGAGTTTGAAATTGATTTCAGGTAGAAAAAAAGAGCTCAAAGTTGTACTATGTGTGTGAGAAATAGTCATCACAATTCCCCCAAGGAGATGTGTGGAGCCGCCTATAGCCAATCGCGTTATAGAAAGAGAAATGAGAGAGCTTTGTGCAAGATTAGAGGCAATGGAGGCAATACAAAGGAGGGCACCTGCTGCTGGGGACATCAGTGATGCAGAAAGTAAAGAAATAGAAGTTGAAGAAGCTGCAGGGGAAAATGTTGCCGAGGAACGCTTGTTGAGAGCGGTTGTTAAATTGGGATCTAGAGAAAAGATAGAAATCCCAATGTATGAAGGCAACTTGGATGCTGAAGAATTGTTGGATTGGATAAGATTCATGGACAAATATTTCGACTATGAAGATGTCAATGAGGAGAAGAAGGTGAGACATGCTGTCACCGGGTTAAAAGGAGATGCAACACTATGGTGGGATGAACTATAGGATGAGAGGAGAAGCAAAGGAAAGAAGAATATAAATAATTGGGACAGAATGGTAGCCAAGTTGAAGGCTAAATTCATACCCAAGGATTATCAGATAAATCTGTTCAGGAAGTTGTAGAACCTGAGACAGAAGGGTATGACAGTGAAAGAGTACACAGAGGAGTTTTATAAGTTGAATATCAGGACTGGACAATGAGAGAAAGATGAGGAAAAAAATTTCAGGTATATAAATGGCCTAAGGTATGAAATCCAAGATGAGATCGACATGATTTCAATGAGGATAGTAGAGGATGCTTATCAAGTTGCTCTGAAGGAAGAGGAGAAGTTGGCCAGGAAACAAAGTTAATGAAACAGAGGTAGGAGCCCAAGCAAAGACAAGGGAGTTGCCCATGACAAGGCACATAAACCCAAAGACAAGACTGAGAAACCACATAGTCACTCAGTAAGAGGAGGAAGTTCTCGGGGAATACAAAGTAGTGGAAGAAATTCTTCTAGAGGAAGAGGAAGAAGCAGAAGAGGAGAGATAAGATGTTATACCTGTGGAAAGACAAGACACGTGTCTTGGAATGTCCAGAGAAAAATAAATAAGGAGGTGAAGCTCACATTTTGGAATCTCAAAAGATAAATGTTGAAGCAGAAGATGGAATATCCCTGATGTTGAAGAAGGTTCTCTTGAAACCCGAGCCAGAGGTTGAAAAGCTAGTGCAGAGGAACAGTTTGTTCAGGACAACTTGCAAGACTAAAGACAGAGTATGCAAGGTGATAATTGAAAATGGGAGCACTGATAATCTAGTATCCACAAAGATGGTGGAGAAATTGGAGCTAGAGACAACTGCACATCCAAAGCCATATAAAGTCTCATGGTTGCATAAAGGACACCAGTTAATGGTTACTAAACAATGCCTTGTTGAATTTAAAATAGGAGGATATAGAGATCAAATTATGTGTGATGTGATTCCCATGGATGTATGTCATGTTTTGTTGGGAAGACCAATGGATGTTTGACAAAAATGTCATTCATGATGGGAGAAAAAATACTTACACCTTGGAGAAGAATGGTAGTACACACATGTTGTTGCCGATAGAGGAGAAGAAAGTAAAAGAAGAATCTAGCACATGCATACTTCTCATGAGTGGGAAGGAACTCCTGAGTGAAGTCAATAAGGAACATGAGATGTAGTTTGTTGTGGTAAGGAAACCCAGAGTTTTCCTTACAAGTACTTCTATGGATGATTTACCTGAAGAAGTTCAGGAGATGTTGGAGAATTTTGTTGACATAGTAGTGGATGAGTTGCCTAACTCATTTCCACCCATCAGAAGTATCAGCCATCATATTGACTTGATACCAGGAGAAAGTATTCAAAACAAAGAAACATACATATTGACACCTCAAGAGAATGAGGAGGTAAATAAACAAGTCCAAGAATTATTAGACAAGGGTTTGGTCAGAGAAAGATTGAGTCCATGCGCAATACCAACTGTGTTGAGTCCAAAGAAAGATGGAGGATGGAGAATGTGTATAGACTCAAGATCCATAAACAAGATCACCATCAAGTATAGATTCCCTTTGCCTAAGATGGATGACCTAATGAATTGCTTAAGTGGAGAAAAAAAAATTTCAAAGATAGATTTGAAAAGTGGATATCACCAGATAAGGATGAGAGAAGGTGATGAGTGGAAAACATCCCTTAAGACAAATGAGGGGTTGTATGAGTGGCTTGTTATGCCATTTGTCTTAACAAATTCCCCAAGTACTTTTATGAGACTGATGAATGAAGTATTGAAAGATTTCATTGGTAAATTTGTGATTGCATAACTGGATGATATATTGGTCTTCAGTAAAACTGAAGAAGAACATTTGAGACACATGACTTTAGTGATGAGGAGACTGCAACAAGAGAAGTTGTTGATAAATCTGAAGAAGTCCTCTTTTATGAAGACAGAGCTTATTTAATTGCGTTTTGTGATCTCTTCAAATGAATTGAAGATGGATCCAGAGAAGGTGAAAGCAATCAAAGAATGTCCATCACCAAGAAGTTATTTGAAGTGAGAAGATTCCATGGATTAGCGAGTTTCTATCGGAAGTTCATCCAGAATTTTAGTGGAATTTGTGCACCAATGATGGATACATTGAAGAAGAGACATAATTCTTTTAAATGGAAAGAATAAGTTGAGAAAAGTTTCAATATATTGAAGGAGAAGATAACAGAACAACCAATTCTGGTCTTGCCAAATTTTGGGAAAACATTTCAAGTAAGGTGTGATGCGAGTGGAGTTGCAATTGGAGCAGTTTTGAGCCAAGATAATAGGCTCATTGCATAATTCAGTGAGAAGTTGAATGAGACTAAGGGAAAGTACTCCACATATAATAAATAATTTTATGCCATAATTCAATCCTTGAAGAAATGGAGGCACTACTTTGTTCCAAAGGAATTTGTCTTGTACAGCGATAACCAAGCTTTACAATTCATAACCAGACAAGAGAAGTTAATCCAGAGACATGTTAAGTGGATATAATTTATGCAAAATTTCACTTTTGTCATTAAACATATTTCTGGTAGTGCTAACAAAGTTGTTGATGCATTGAGCAGGAGATGTCTGATTCTATAGGAATTTCAAGTGAAGACCTTGGGGTTTGAACACCTTAAGGATATGTATTGTGATGATCCAGATTTCAAAGAAGCATATGAAGCATGTGCAAATCCTGTGCTCAGAGACAGAAGCCAGTGGACAAAGTATATGATTCAAGATGGATTGATGTTTAAAGGTTGCCAATTGTGCATACTGAGGTGCTCGATGAGAGAAAATCTGTTGAAGGAAAAACACAGTGGAGATCTAGCAGGACATGTCGGCCATAACAAGACATTTGCACAGTTGAACAGTTCATACTATTGGCCAGGTATGAGAGCAGAGGTGAAGAAGTTTGTGAACAAATGTAATATTTGCTAGTATGTAAAGGGAAAGAAACAGAACACTGGATTGTATCAGCCACTTCCTATTCCAGATAGGCATTGGGATGCAATAAGCATGGATTTTGTGTTGGGATTGCCAAGAACCCAAAGGGGAAGTGATTCCATATTTTTTGTGGTTGATATATTCTCAAATATGGCACACTTTATCCCATGCCATAAGACAAATGATGCAACACACATTGCAAATTTGTTTTTCAAGGAAGTTGTGAGACTTCATGGGTTGCCCAAGAGTATTGTCTCAGATAGGGACACTAAATTTGTTGGTCATTTCTAGAGAACATTATGGAAGAAGCTAGGGACAAAACTATCTTTTAGTTCTACATATCACCCTCAAACATATGGACAGGCAGAGGTGGTAAATCGGAGCTTGGGAAATTTGTTGAGAAGTTTGGTCACTGAACATCATAACCAGTGCGATCAAATTCTGTCACAAGAAGAGTTTGCATACAATGAATCAGTGAACAGAGGTACAAGAAAGATTCCATTCCAAATAATGTACAGAATGAAGCCAAGAGGAGTATCAGAATTAAGAGATCTGGAGCAGAGTGAATTTATAAGCGTCGGAGCAGAAGACTTCACTACAAAAATGAAAAAGCTTCATAATTAGATCAACGAGCAGCTGCAGAATAGAAATGCAGAATATAAACACAGAGTTGATCAACATAGGAGAGAATTTCAGTTTGAGGTTGGAGATCAAGTCGTAGGACACCTGAGGAAGGAAAGGTTCCCAACGGGGACATACAATAAGTTGAAGATGAAAAAGATAGGACCATGCAAGATCCTAAAGAAATTTGGTGCCAATGCTTATGAGATATAGTTGCCAAAGGATGTGGGCATATCACCCATATTCAACATTTCAGACCTGTATCCTTACAGGGAAGATGATGCGAAAGAATCATAAGATGAGAAAGAGATTCAGTGGGAGAAGCAGATGCCTATAGAAGAAAATCCATAGATGGAGAAGATAATTGATCAGAGGATTGACAAGAAGACCAAGAGAAAGACATACCTTGAGTATTTGGTAAAGTGGAAGGGAAACCCGTAGAATATGCCAATTGGGTAAATGAATATGATATCCAGAACATGGAAAGTTAGTGCAGGAGCTCATGGCCAGGAGTCCATGAATTTTTGTCCAGGGGAGTATGATGCAGGAGTATCATCAGCAAGCACACATGGAGAGACAACTCAGCACCTTAGCTTGCCTTTGAATCAATTCATAATCTTAACGCTAGTGTTTCCTGCAAATTCTTTTTTTTTTTTGAACTGATTGAAAATTAAATAAGATCAAATGCTTAGGAGCTAAATGATCAGTAGTGATCTCGAAGTTTCACTTCTAGACTTTAATGTAACAGAACTTAAGTGGTAGTTTGTTTTTATTTCTTGAGCATAGAGGTAGTCAGAGGGAACCCTAAGAACCCTCTCGAATAAGTAACAATATTGTACGCCCAAATGAGGCTACTGAAGAGGAGGATAGTTGAAATTTGTTAGATTGCTAAATTTTCGTTGTTATTTTTTCATAGCTATAAGCATTTTTACATTGAATGAAGATAACAGAGGAAAATTGATCCAAATGTGTGTGGCGTTGTTGTTGCTAAACTCTTCTCTATTATTTTGTGTTTTCATGAATGAATGAGTTATGTTATTGAACATATGATACTATGAAGTATCTGGATAAGTTTCAATGGTTTTTCTTCGTTGAGTTCATGCAAGGTGTGCATACAATACACAAGGAGTGCGTTGACAGAGTCCATTTAGACTCAGAAACTCAAAAGAGATAGTGTGAAACTTCCATTTGCAAGGAGTGCAAAGGGACTGTTGCAAGGTTTGCACAGTCGCCCGCAAGAAGCTAAGTCTTGCGTAAGAATCTGTTGCAAGGAGTGCACAGATTCGAAGTTCGACTAAGTGTCGAACTAACCCTCTAAGGAGTTAAAGGGTTAGAGAAATAAATCTTAGGAGAGATAACGACAAAGATCCAACAGAAACGGAGAGATTTTTTGAAGGTCATGAAGTGACGGTTGGGATCCCTTCGGAAGGAATCGAGATCACTGATAGTCGTTAGATCTCAAGAAGGTGCGAGGAGGTTACACCTTGAAGTCCTTTGGACTTCGCATGTTAAAAGGTTTTTCGTTTTTGAAGGGGGGAAACCTTCTAAAGTTACGGAACCCAAAATCCATCTGGATTGTAGATCCATCCAAAGGAAGTGAGATCCTTCTAGACCATCAGATATGGGAGAAGTTATGCGACAATTAGCCGTAAGTTCCTTTGGAAATTTGTGAATTGGAGGATTTGAAGTGTTGAGGAGTCAAGCCTCCCGAAATCTTGAAGTGCGAAGAGATCGCCATCGTTGGTCATCGGAGGGAGGGTGAACCATAGATCTGGTTCCGAGTAACTCCGTCGGTTTAGAGTTCACATAGAAAGAAACCAGTTGCATGCAATACAATCGAAGTCGTGAAGTGCAAAGAGATCGCCACTGTTGGTCATCAGAGGGAGCACGAACCGTAGATCTGGTTCCGAGTAACTCCACTAGTTCGGAGTTCGCGTAGAAAGAGACTAGCTGCACGCAAGGCAGTCGAAGTCGCAAATTCACGAAGTGCGAAGAGATCACCACTTTTGGTCATAGGAGGGAGTGTGAACCGTAGATCTGGTCCCGAGTAACTTCGTCGGTTCGAAGTTCGCATTGAAGGAGACCAATTGCACACAAGGCAGCTGAAGTCCGAAGTCACGAAGCGCAAGGAGGTTAAGCCCTGGGTCACAACCCAAGGTCACATGCAAAGAAGGAGCTATTGCCCATTAGTGTGAGATTTGGAAAAGGGTGCTAAGAAAGAAGGGCTCGCGGTTACCCGTCAATCTGAGAATGGAAATCGATGGTGGGAAATCATTGCGAAGCACGTAGGTGAAATTAGCAGACTTGTTAGTTCACGGCTCGCAATTCACCAACGTTGTTGATATCATCGGGACGACGGATAAACAACCACGATTAGATCGAGGTGGGTGAGCACTTTTCTTATTGCAAAGATAGAGCTCTCTGATAAAGAGCGAGCATGTTGGCTCCCTGCAATCACTGAGAACCGTCGATCGATGAACCAATCGGTAATGACCAAATCATGATGGTGAAAAACCTGAGGGTGATAATAGGGCCTGTGTTTAATTCAGTTTGAGACTAGTACGATCTCGAGGAGCTAATCTAGCTCGAGGAGATTAAGATCCTATACCGGGAGGTCAGGCAACCCCGAGGGAGAGTAGGGAGGTCTGCATCAAGTTGTTGGTGCATTTGTTAATCCAAAGGGCATGACCATCCATTCAAAGAGAATTTCTTTAGAGTTGAAATTTGTCTTCCATACATTAGTCAGTTCGATAGGAACCTGGTGGTATCCATACTTTAGGTCACAGTTCGATGGGAACCTGGTGGTATCCATACTTTAGGTCAATCTTGCTGAAGAAATATGCCCCCTTGAATTGGTCAACAAGGTCATCAATTTGGGGAATTGGGTACCGGTTCTTGACTGTGATTTTTTTTAATGCTCTGTAAACAATGCAGAGCCATCAGGTCTCGTCTTTCTTCTACACGAATACAATCGGGCTTCCGCAAGGGGAGGAGTTGGGTCTGATGTGCCCATTTTGAAGCAGCTCTTGGATATAACTCTTGATTTCATCTGTTTCCATCAGTTAGTGATGATATATTAGTCCATTAGGCATAGGTGCATCGGGTGTTAGATCAATTGGATGCTTGACTTGGCAGTGCGTCGATACCCCGGTGGGTGAGAAGAAGATGTATCTATACTCTTCCATGATCTCATCCACTTGCTTCTGCTGCAAAGAGAGGCTCTGTGTAGAGGTCACATATGTGGTGGCGACCTTCTGCTTACTGTTAGTACAAATCACAAAGAATATGAACTTCCTGGTCTGTGAAATGACCTTACTGCATTGTTTAGCAGAGATTGAAGAAATAGCAGTAGGCGGCGCTACCTCTGCTATCATGTACAATTGTCTACCCAAAGTAATAATAACACTACGGGGTCTAGACTCATACATAACATGTGGCTTCCACAAATATGGTTGGCCTAAAATAACATCACAAAACTCAAGGGGAGCAATATCACACAATACCTCGTCTTTGAAGGGCTTGATTCCGTAGGGCAGACGACATTGTTGGTTGACGAGAGATCTCTTCCTTGGTGAATCCAGTCAATGGTGTAGGGTTGCAGGTGCAATTTCATTGATAGGTCCAACTGCTTGACAACCTTTGTTGAGATCAGGTTCTTCTAACTGCCACTATCAACAATGAAATGAAGTGGAGCCCCGTTTAACCACATCTATGAGTGAAAGAGGCATTCACCTTCCTCTGGTTCTTCTGGTTCGCTTGGCTGGACTTTGGTGGTAGAGACAGTGGCGTTGGGTTCGGCATCGATAATCCACTTCCCTCCTTCTGTATTTGATTCAGAGTCAAAATCTTCCTCTAAATCAGAATCTTTCATCTCAGCCACCAGTGACTGCTTGGAGCGACATTCTTCAGTGGTGTGCCAATGGATTTTATGTTATTCACACCACTTTCTCGTGTCCTTCTTCGACTTCTCATTACCCTTCTTGGGTTGCGTCTTGGACTGGTTTTCCTGAGAGTAGTCGTATTTTATCTATCCCTTGTTTTGTGGGTTGGGGATGCCTTTTCCATGCTTCGGCTGTGAGGAGTTTGCAGATCCAAACTCTCACCTCTTTTGCTTAAATTTATGCTCGATCTTGACAACATATCTATAAGCCGCACCTAATGATGCAATGTCTAGAAAATCCATTTATGCTTGAATGTATCTATGCAGATAGACATGGTATTTGAGCACCAGATGTTGTTCAGAGTCTTTGATACCCAATTTGGTGCTTAGGGTATGGAAAATATTGGTGAAATCTGGTATTGTCTGGTCACTTTCCTGGCGCAGCGTGGTCCATCTTGTGTACTGGTCCTTGTAGCTTCCAACATGGTAGTATTTTTCTTTAATGGCATCCCTAAAGGAATCCCATTTGGGGGCGATTGAAAATATTGCATATTCCTCTATGGACCTTTTCTCAGAGTAAGTATCCCACCAGTCCTTAACATGGGGGATGACCTTGAGGAGTGAAAAAGTAATATTTTCCCTATCGGAAAAATTATGGACCGAAAAATACCCTTCGAGTAGATTCAACCATTTATCTACAACATATGCATCTATCGGTCTTTCAAATAATGGAATATCAAAATTTACTTGTACCTTAAAGGGGGTTGCATGGTCGCTTGATGACGATGTGTCTCCTGTGGGTAGCCACCGAAGGATCTGTGCAAAGTTGTCCATCAATTCATGCCTTCGTCGCACAAGGGATTCCTCAAGCAACAGTTTAAAAGGATCTCCTGCTCCATCATATTTATTCTCCTCCCCCATGACTTGTTTTCGGGCTCGACGTGATCGATCTTGCAAAGGCTCGACTAGTTCGAATCCCAACTTCTTGTACCCAGATCTTGTTGGGGACATGCACGAAGAAAAATAAATGAAGAGCAGACCGCTCTGATACCAGTGATCCAGATTTATGAGCGGAATGAAATGAATAGCAGATTGAATACAATAACACGGAGATACAAAGAACAACAACAGATATCCAGTTAACAATAACTTCTATTGAATCAATAAAATAGGTTGAAATTGTAAAACTGCAGAACTAAAAACAACTTGCTCAAATGGTGGTAGCTATCTCTGAGGAGAGATGTGGCTACTATGCGCATCCATCTAAGCAGAATGATTACAATGAGGCTCCAGAGGCCCTTTTAACATTACTCATGAATTCCAAAACCCTAGACATCCAAAAACCTAACCCTAGGAGATCAAACGCCAAACGTTATGTGGGCCCCGATGGGTAAGTTGGTACCTCAACTTCCCGGCGTCATAACTTTTGCATACAACCTCTATTTTAGGTGTGTGATAGTCCATTGGAAAGGTATTTTCGAGAACTACACATTGTTCCATCAAAATTTGATTATGTCGACAGTTTGAGTGTGGAAATCCAAAAAAACACTATTTAGAGCCCCAAAACAGCCCTGAAAGTACAAAAAGGTGTATTGACATGAAAACTTCCAAAATAAGCCAGTTGGAATAGGTGGGTAGCCATCAATATTCACCTGGATGTTGTGTAGGTCTTTAGGATAGCCACGGAAGTGAAAAACCCACAATTACAAAGAAATGTCATCATTACAAAGAAACGTGTTGAACTAAAAACTATCAAGAGAAGCCAATTGGAATAGGTGGGTGGCCACCAATATCCACCTAGATCAACCACCCATCCCTTCTTGTATTTTCGGACATAGAGACAATTTGATCTTTTTCTCAGATCCCTGGGAATGACTCTGGTTTCCATATATTGGTAGACCGGTCCCCAGGCTTCTAAGACCATGTAATTTTTATAGTTTCTAAAGGAAATACAACTTTTAATTTAAAATATATATATGTGTGTGTGTTGATTTTGTAGATTTGAAAAGTTTTATGAGTTTTGGTTAATTTTATGTACTTTAAATTGCTAAGGATTAGTCAAAGTTTGTATTATTAAGAGTTTAAATGGTTAAATAAATCTTTTTCAATAATTTTTATAAAAAAAATTCAATAATTAATTAAAAATCTTTAATCTTTTAAACCAAAAAATATTAAATAAATACTTTAAAATTGAAATTAACACACTTCAATAATTTTCAAAATTGATATTAAATTAATATAATAATTATTTTAAAATGTGAACTTCATTTTCAAAATAGATATTAAATCAATATAATAATTATTTTAAAGTTTTAACCTCTTTTTAAAATACGAGCCTTTCCTCACCTCCTCTTTGTTGAAAAATTAATGTATTGATTATTTCAAAAATAAAACTTTTTAAACGAAGATCTTTGCATATTTTTAAATATTTTCAATAACATTTTGTTAATGTATATTTTTCTTATATTTTGTGAGAATGGCTTTAAGTATAATTTATGTGAATTTGTTAATGAATATTTTATGAAAATGTATGGAATAAATAAATAAATAAAATTATTATTAATATAAAATAAAACTTGATAGGTATGTATATATAATATTATTATAATAATATTTATCATATATTAAAATTGTTATATATTATATTTTACAAATTATATATATATATATATATATATATATAT
>JASDQU010753695.1:31151-41415 GCA_032191745.1 Picea mariana
GTGGTTTTAGGGTCACACTCGATATCTCTACAGAGTTAAGCCCTCATATGTGGAAAAATTTCTTTATAAAAAAATCATTTATTTTATAAATAAAAAATATATGAATATTTTATTTTTTTTTTAATAAAAAAAAATTAATATCTTAAGTATTAGTTAGGTTGTTGTCAAAAATCTAACAATACATCTTAAATCTTATTTAAAACTTCATATAGTCTGATATTAATTGCATTATTTTACAGTAGTCAAAAACGTAAAATTGTTCATTTTCATTTTCTCACACTCATGTTACACACCTTCACCCATATACAATAGATTAATGTTACTCTTATTAGATTCTTATTAGATTAATGTTACTCTTATTTTTTTAAGTAACCTTACCTGTAAAATAAGTACATGTACCCCAACATTAATTACTTTCTCAAAAAATAAGAATGAAAATGGTACACCTTCACCCTTACCTTACTCTATATTTTTAGATTAATCTTCTTCTTCTCCTTCAAGATACCCTACATATAAACTAAAGTGTACATAGCCCAATGCTAATTCTATTATTGTGGAGGGTATTTTTTAATATTGGGTAATTAGTTTTTCATAAACCACCTTGTATTACGATTACTAGTATTAAAATGTGACTATTATTCATGTGTGTTGACACAATTAACATAAAAGGAGCAACATAGAAATCTCATTTTCAAGTGGTGTATTTTATTTTCAAGTGGTGTATCTTATTGGTATAGTACTTCTTATGAATTTAGAGATTTTAATGGTTAAAGGGTGAGTCCAACTTAATGATGGTCTTTCATCATGCACTAGTGGCATTGTAAATATGAAAAAACAATTGTTTGTTGAGTTAGAGGGCTGATTTGAGGTACTCTTACGTAGAGTTTGATTATGATGTAAGAATATGAAATGAAGGAAATAAAATTATCTTCTTGAATATATAAATGTTATTTATGGAAGTTTTGTATGATTATGTGAAATTTTAGTTTTTCTACCAGTGGTAAGTTACTTTCCCTGTGAAATATAATTCATATGTTCATGTCACTGCAATAGTTGAGTACCTAAATGATGGAATTTCCTGAAAATAATTTGTATAATTATAGAGAACAATTTGTTCTATACTTTTTAGATTAAAAAAGTTATCATAGCCATGAAATTATGAGGTCAAGTATTATGCAGGGATTGAGGTCATTAACATAATTGAACAACCTTTTTTATATTGTAGATTGTGGTCTATATTAGTGTGGCATGTAATTTTGTTTTAAATGGGTAAGATGATAAAATGTTATAGTAGGAATGAAAGATGCATGTATTTAAAATTATGATATATGTCAAGACAAAAGTAAATAAAAGATAACAAAAATATTGTGCGTGTTGGGACAAGAGAGGGGGAGATATTGATACTCATAACTATATGTGTGTAGTTTCATTGGAGATGGATTTGTGTAGCTCATATGAAAATAACATGAAAAATGAAGATATTGAAAGATATTCAAAAAAATGAAGGTTTTTTTTTTTAGTCCCTATCACTAGTGTTACGGGGGAAAAACTCTCTATGGCCAAGGGTAAACCACAACAGACATGTGTGACTGCAGAAATCAACTCAATTCCAACATATGCTATATAAACTAATGTGCAATGTAAGAAAGAGGCCTACCTCAATCCAACGTTTGAAGATGTTCCACCGTTGAGCACTTTGACCCAAAGCTTTATACTTGCAAGAAGTTCTCAACAAACGAGCAAAGCAAGTATATAGTGATGATATAAAAGGGGTTAGCACATAAGATAGCATAATCCATTAATAAACATTACAAACACGCCTATGGATAATAATCATATATTTGCAAGATACCAATAGGACGGGAAAGGAGTATTTCTATTAATAATTGATCAACAGAAGTGTCAACATTACAGACTTCCGTGTCGGCACGGTTTGAAACCAAGGAACCAAGTTCCTTCCAACTAGTTCTCCACCACTTTAATCCTCCACCAAAAGAAAGCTCATAGGAAAGAGGCAATGAGGTCCTCTCAACAATAGGGAAAGGGCTTGGGGGTTGAACACTGTGTTCAGACTTGAGGGATAAAGGGATGTAGACTCAATATGAAGTAATTTCTCTAGAGTAACTTTGCTGTCAATGTTGAATTCTTTCTCCTCTTTTCCATAGCTCGAAATTGTGCTCTTATAGCCTTCAGAATGCAACTGAAGAGTCGAGTCGAAACGTTTCTAGTATATGGAAGGCCAAGGATCAGAGATCTCCTGTTGTGACATGGAAACCCGACTTCATTTTGTATTTTCTGGCACAAATCCCGATATACACGAGTTGTAATGGAGAAGCAAGCATATATGCATCTTGCATAGTAGTTAGGGAGCGTATATGTGGAAAAATTATATTTTTGGCTCTGGATTCATCAAAAAAGGGATGATAAGTCTGCATAGGGAAATGGAAAAAGGCCCTCTATGCAATATAGTCATGGTGAGGCAAATCTCGCTATAATAGATTCCCTCTAATGTGCGAGATCAGAGGAGTATCTGCGATGGCTGAAATACATTATAAATAACCTAGAAGTGGAGTGGTAGAGAACCAGTTAGATGAACTCAATTCTTATTACATTATGTACTGGCTTTGCATACATGGCTGCCAAAAATACAATGAAGATCCATGTGGAAAATATACCAAAGAATGTTCATGGCCATGAATAGGCAAGATACAAATGCGGTTACATGCTAAAGTTGTCATAGCCACGAACAAGGCCCAGTGAAACCAGTCTCAAAATCAATCTAAAGATATCTGTATACCATAGAGTATAATCTAATCTCCCATGATCACTGAAGTCAAATAGGTGTTGGTCCAATGAAAGAGAAGCAACAACTCAAGAAAGTTGCAGCCACATAGTGATGTCTTCAAGTCTTCTACACTATCCGCCAAGGGTGCAAGTCTACATCATGTAAATAAAGGAGTTGAGGTCGAACATGATGAGACATCATTTGATTACCGGTCATTGAGGTATACCATTAACAAACGCGAGACAACCTACCAATAATGAAAGTAGGTATCAATCCACCAAGTACATCTCTACAAATGTGAATAAAGGAGTTGGAGTCGAACACTTGAGAGATCCATTGATCAGGAGACATTGATGTATTCCCATCTGGAAATGGTGAAAGAGCCTGCCACTAATGACTGCAAGCCTCAAGGTACTCATAAAACTATAGGTCCCATATCCAGACTAAATGAGTTGAAGTCGATGGAAAGAGACCCGCTGAAAGAAGAGCATTGAGGCATCTCTCATCAGTCAGCACGAGGAACAAAGCAGGAGCTTCATAATTTGATGGAGATCGGACGAAGAACATGTTCATGAACCAACGACCCTATGCGTCTTTCGCATGTGCCAAATGCAAGCGGTACACGAAAAAGACCCTCTGAATAGAACCCAATGATGAAAAATTGTTGACAAAGGTGAGAAAACCACCAATAAGGATAATGGCATCCAAGACACTGCACGAATCCCAAAGTGTGAATAAATGTCTTGCCATTGAACACAAGGGAAACCACCCAGTCAACAACCAATGATGAAATGTCGAATGTTGGGTTCAAGGTGACCTACCAATGATGAAAGTAGGGCCAGGGTGCCTGATAAGACCAAAGTATCATGTGATTCTGAGACAAACTGAGGGTATGGCCGACATGCAAAGTCAATATTTCTGAGGAGTGGCTGACACAAGTTGATAGAATTCCTTTGAACAAGAGCATGAGACATATGGTGGACTCAGGCAACATAGACTAAATGATGTAACTATTAGATGCAGGAGGCATCAATAATGTTCTCCATTGGACTAGAAGAATAACCAGTCGGTAGAGAAAACTCTGTAACGAGATCAGCCTCCTAAGGCCATGCTAAACCCAAAATTATGATGACACGAGGACTCAATAACTTTGTGCTTTGTTCAAAGGTGAAACGACTGCTGCCAATTACAATATAGTAATCCCTTACCACCCGTCGTTTCTTGTTTTTTCATAACAAATGAATGCTATGATACAGAGGAGGGAACGAGTGTCGCAAGTAAGCAAAACTAGTTCCAATAGTGGAACATACCTATGCTCAATGTAAGGAAATGCATGTAGGAGATGGACACTCGGGGTGATGTTCCCTCCAGGGTATAAAGTGTCAAATTGCAAAGGATAAAAACAAGGCTCTGTTTGGTTGAGGATGCAAAACTGCTTAGGCAACGGTTTATAACGCAAAGCGAGAACCGACTAAAGGCTCAATACTGCAAGCGAGGGCATGAGATGCAATCACAACTTGNTTATGTCATTTGGTTTATTTGGTGTAAAAAAGGTGTAAACTTGTGCCAAATAGACATCTTTTCAAATCCAATTTTCGAGTGTGAAAAAGAGAAGTTCACTCGGCAATCTTTTCTATTTTTTATAGCGAGTCAGAAAAGAGATTAACTAAGACTCATGACCTTTCAAGTCCAATTTTAACGAGTGCGAAAGGGACAAATCACTCGGTGATATTTTCATTTTTTTAGATGAGTCGGAAAAGAGCTTAACTAAGACTCATTTTTTTTGTTCTAATCAACATGTAAAGGGGGAGGCCAAGGCTCCTGTCCTGACCTTCTGCCGGAAGTCAGTACCTTGTGGATAGCTAACAAAAGCTTTGGAAAACCCAACGCTCTCCAAGTCGAAGAGGGGAAAGAGATAACGGAGTACAGAGTCTCTGTTATGGTTCGAATAATGTCTCTTAGTGGAAAAGACATAGGTGGGGGTATGGGATGCCCCATCAGGTTGTCCCAATTGAAGGGGACCTCAGCGAGACTTGGAGGAAGAATAAATCTCTCTTGTTCAGCAGGGGAAATGTTGATGACATGATTAACAGGCACCTCACTTTCTATAAAGAGAGTAGTATTAACCATTAATTTCACTGGTGCAACCACCTCTTCAATTATAGGTTGAAGGGGATGTATAGTAAAGGGGGTAGAAGACACTTCACCCTCAATCAAGGGGGTGAGTTCAGAGGGGGATTGCCTCGGTGAAACTGCCAAGACAACCAATGGAGAAGAGGTGTGGGGGGAAACCTAGGATGTTTCAGACCTTGGAGAGGTCTTGGGTGAGCCCCATGCTGCTGGTATCTCAGCAGTGACTGGACACAAGTGGGTAAGGTGACTTCCTTCACAAGTCCTGCAAAGGAACTTAGGCTTACATCTGAGACGTCTAGGTTTCTCGATGTAACTAGAAGGTGAAAGAGAGTCATCCTCGGTATGAGAAATAGGATCTGGAGACATAAAATGGTTGTCAATCGAGGTGAAGAGGATGGTGCCCCAAACATGATCAACAGAGGTTGGGTGCAAGTTGTCGTCATAATTTGTAGAAAACGTCGACCCATCGCCGAAATGACTGGCAGAGGTTGGTGATGGAGAACCAATGTCACTGACAGTGACTGGGCTAGCGATAGATTGTGGTATTTGATTCCAAGGTCCATGGAAAGGTTGATTCTGAAACACTATAGACCAGAAAGGATCCTGGAGTGCTCCATGTCCTTGCTCAGAAACATGTTGGTTCATGCCAAAATGGTCCGAAGAAGTTTGAACGAGCATCATCACTAAGGTCTCCAATGAGATCGAGGTAGGGTAAGAGTTATTCGAGTGAGGATATATGTTTTCGCCTTGTGAAGGGGTCCCATAAGGAGGGTAGCTTGAACCATAAAATTGATTCTCCCCGTATGAAACACCTGAGGGTACTTGAGAACCTGTCATGGAAAAAGTGTTCAAAGGAACTGACATGGCAGACGAAAGATACATGGGTGGAGTGTAATAAGTGGAATAATCACCCATATGAGCACTAGCTCCTGAAAAATCATAGCTAGCATTGGGTTCATAAGGGGGCAGGTTCCAACCCCCAAAGGGGACACGACTCATATCAAACGAGGAAGTAGGCATGGGAGCCATAGTGCCACCGGGTCCAATGCTAGGATTCATATATGCAGACCAGGGAGAGGGTTGCACGTGGGAAGGCATATCAATAGAAACATGACTAGAGACCCAAGGTGCAGACTGAGCATTGTAACTATGCATACCATTGTAAAAAATGGATGGATCTGTCCCCTTGAATTGAGCAGGCATCATGGGGTGGGTAGTGGTGAATGGCGGGGTGAAAGGAACTCCCCCATCCATGATAATGAAACCAAAAACAGACTCCTGGGCCAACTAGAAGTCAAAGAGCATACCAAAACGTCAAACAACCAATATGCATGCAAATGGGCTAAAGTGGCTGGGTGGCCTCCCTTGCAAAAGAAGGTATGTCTCATCCAAGAGGGACTTGAGACTCCCTGCTAAAGTTTGGAGGTAATTGAATCAGTTATAAGGGCCCTTGTGGGCTTAACAACCAGTCGGTCAGATTCCCCCAGAGAGGTAATCCTCCATAAAGGCTATGTGTTGTCTGACCCTTATCCGACTCAGGGTACAAGCAGAATAACCCCTACAAGTAACCTATGAGATACCTAATGTCAAGCAACTAATCAACCACTTTATAATTGATGCTCAAGAGAACAGTCGTAAGTCCGAACTACCATATGGGCAGGGTAGAAAATCCCGAAACCTTGAAAGCACCACCTCTCACAGAGGTATGGGCACTAGCAAGATCCCCAAATACGAATAAATCCACAGAAATATCTCTGACGCTAGGTGAGTATCCAGGGGTTTTCCCTTCAACTAACTTCGTATGACCTCGTGCTTAACTCCAATGTGAGCGTAGCCTCCTAATCTTACCAATTATAAAATGGACTTCTCAACTCCCTGACTCAGACACATATGTTGATTTAATTGCCTTGGAGAAGTTTACTCACAAAATCCTATTCCAAGGCACTAAATCCTAGGCTATTTTGTGCACCCTATNAAAGCATAAATTTTATTGGTCGTGGTTACTCAAAAAGGTATGGAAGTGAAACTCATGGTGTTATGACTCTGTAAGGAAATAAATATGAATATAATGCAAAGTCTATCTTTAACTTTTCAATGCATGATACGCTAATAACAATAGTGAAATTTTCAATTTCAATTTTGCAATTCAGAAGTAAAATGCAACCTTTCACTAAATGTACTAAGCTAATGATAAAGATTCCAAGACAAAAATACCAACCAATGCAAAATGCCTATTTTTTTGTATTTTCAATATATCAAAAAGAAAATGCATGGACTGATAAGCAACCCGATATGTAAATTCTACTGTATATAAAAGCAATGACTCAAGTAGAATACCAAGCGGCCAAGCAAACAACGCATAGACCAAGGATAAACTAAAAATGAAAAACAAAGAGAAAGACTATGCCCAAAAATTCAATTCCAAACAGGTCTCTTGTCATCCCAGGTAATCCTAACAGGCACTATAAAGATCTAAGAAGGCTCAACAACCCTCAAATCCCACCCAACAATCACTCAACCAAGAAAACAAGTAGGAAGAAGTGGTATACGCAACTATTAAGGAGAACAGATCGTATATATGCTTCATGCAGTGAGACAACAAGCGTGTATATGCGACTATCAAGGAAAAAAGTGTGTATATTCTTTAAAACAAGGCCAGGCAAGGGAAAAAAGATGAGAACTCGGACTTAGAGTGAACAAAATCTATCAAGCAATGATATGACAAGAAACACAAAGGAAAAAGAGCAATGTAAGAAGAAAAAAATACTTCAACCCTTAGAAGGAAGATCTCTCCCCAATGGAGTCACCATTTCTGTTATGAGGGAAAAACTCTCTATGGCCAAGGGTAAACCACAACAGACATGTGTGACTGCAGAAATCAACTCAATTACAACATATGCTATATAAACTAATGTGCAATGTAAGAAAGAGGCCTACCTCAATCCAACGTTTGAAGATGTTCCACCGTTGAGCACTTTGACCCAAAGCTTTATACCTGCAAGAAGTTCTCAACAAACGAGCAAAGGAAGTATATAGTGATGATATAAAAGGGGTTAGCACATCAGATAGCATAATTCATTAATAAACATTACAAACATGCCCATGGATAATAATCATATATTTTCAAGACACCAATAAGACGGGAAAGGAGTATTTCTATTTATAATTGATCAACAGAAGTGTCAACATTACAGACTTCCGTGTTGTCATGGTTCGAAACCAAGGAACCAAGTTCCTTCCAACTGGGTCTCCACCACTTCAATTGTCCACCAAAGGAAACCTCATAGGAAAGAGGCAATGAGGTCCTCTCAACAATAAGGAAAGAGCTTGGGGGATGAACACTGTGTTCAGACTTAAGGGATAAAGGGATGCAGACTCAATATGAAGTAATTTCTCTAGAGTAACTTTTCTCTCAAAGTTGAATTTTTTCTCCTCTTTTCCATAGCTCGAAATTGTTCTCTTATAGCCTTCAGAATGAAACTAAAGGGCCGAGTCGGAATGTTTCTATTATATGGAAGGCCAAGGATCAGAGATCTCTTGTCGTGACATGGAAACCCAACTTCATTTTGTATTTTCTAGCACAAATCTCGATATACACGAGCTGTAATGGAGCAGCAAGCATATATGCATCTTGCATAGTAGTTAGGGAGCGTATATGTGGAAAAATTATATTTTTGGCTCTGGATTCATCAAAAAAGAGATGATAAGTCTGCATAGGGAAATGAAAAAAGACTCTTTGTGAAAGATAGTCATGGTGAGGCAAATCTCGCTATAACAGATGCCTCCTAATGTGTGAGATCAGAGGAGTATCTGCGATGGACGAAATGCATTATAAATAACCCAAAGTGGAGTGGTAGAGAACCAGCTGGACGAACTCAATTCTTATTACATTATGTACTAACTTTGCATACATGGATGCCAAAAATAAAATGCAGATCCATGTGGAAAATATACCAAACAATGTTCATGGCCATGAATAGGCAAGATTCAAATGTAGTTACATGCCAAAGTTGTCATAGTCACGAACAAGGCCCAGTGAAACCAGTCTCAAAATCAATCTAAAGATATATGTATACCACGGAGTATAATCTGATCTCCTATGATCACTGAAGTCAAATAGGTGTTGGTCCAATGAAAGAGAAGCAACAACTCAGGAAAGTTGCGGCCACATAGTGATGTCTTCAAATCTTCTACACTATCCACCAAGGTGCAAGTCTACATCATGTGAATAACAGAGTTGAGGTTGAACATGATGAGACATCGTTTGATTACCGATCATTGAGGTATACCGTTAACAAACGCGAGATAGCCTACCAATAAAGAAAGTAGGTATCAAGGCACCAAGTACATCTCTACAAATGTGAATAAAGGAGTTGGTGTCGAACACTTGAGAGATCCATTGATCAGAAGGCATTGATGTATTCCCATCTGTCAATGGTGAAAGAGCCTGCCACTAATGACTGCAAGCCTCAAGGTACTCATAAAAATCTAGGTCCCATATCCAAAATAAATGAGATGAAGTCAATGGAAAGAGACCCACTGAAAGGAGAGCATTGAGGCATCTATCATCAGTCAGCACGAGGAATAAAGAAGGAGCTTCATAATTTGGTGGAGATCGGATGAAGAATATGTTCATGAATCAATAACCCTGTGCGTCTTTCACATGTGCCAAATGCAAGTAGTACATGAAAAAGACCCTCTAAATAGAAACCAATGATGAAAAATTGCTGACAAAGGTGAGGAAACCACCAATAAGGCTATTGGCATCCAAGACATTGCACGAATCCCAAAGTGTGAATAAATGTCTTGTCGTCAAACACAAGGGAAACCACCCAGTCAACAACCAATGATGAAATGTCGAATGTTGGGTTCAAGGTGACCTACCAATGATGAAAGTAGGGCCAGGGTGCCTGATAAGACCAAAGTATCATGTGATTCTGAGACAAATTAAGGGTATGGCCGACATGGAAAGTCAAGATTTCTAAGGATTGGCCAACACAGGTTGATAGACTTCCTTTGAATAAGAGCTTGAGACATATGGTGGACTCATGCAACATAGACTCAATGATGTAACTATTAGATGAAGGAGGCATCAATAATGTTCTCCATAGGGACTGGAAGAATAACCAAATGGTAGAGAAAACTCTATAACAAGATCAACTTCCTAAGGCCATGCTAAACCCAAAATTATGATGACACGAGGACTCAATAACTTTGTGCTCTATTCAACGGCGACATGACTGTTGCCAATTACAATATAGTACTCCCTTCCCGCCTGTCTTTTTTTGTTTTTTCATAACAAATGAATGCTATGATATAGAGGAGGGAACGAGTGTCGCAAGTAAG
>JASDQU010753696.1:20191-30366 GCA_032191745.1 Picea mariana
AGCATTCTTGGTGTCTTTGTCGGGGAATGATTTGAAGACTTTTCCCTGGGATTAAAACGACACAGTATTCTAGTTCTAAAGGTACATTAGAACTCAGTAATTTGAATATTGCAGACTGCACTTGGCGAGTCCATTGTTTCAGCTCTAGCACCTAAAGGCAGACATACGAGATCAAATCCATAGCTACCTTTGGTATGACCTGAGGCTGACCTAGAGAAGATAATCAAGAAGGTAAAATCTTCCCAAAACAGTTTTTATGTTGCTGCCACAAGTGATTTGGGTCAGTTTCTTGATTCCACTCTTGATACTCCATCTTTTTTATCAAGTAAGCTTCCTTTATATTCTACTGAAGTATCTAAAAAACTTGATTTTGAAGAGTTTCATGTTGAATAATCTTCCTTTGAAACTGAATTGAAAGAAGAAAACATTGATATTTTCTCTTCCCCTGATATTGAGAAGTATTTCAGTCTTGATAGTTTTGAATATTTCCATACTTTAGGTTTTTCTACACCTCTTTCTCTTAAAAAAAATTCTGCCAAAGAAGTAAGAACTTCATATCCCTCTCAGGATTTACCATCCTTTTCCTAGACTCAACCTTCTATTTTAAAAACTAACCCCCCCCCTTCATCCATTCCTTCATCTCCAACTCTGCACACAGACAAGTCTCCTTCTCCTTCTTGTTCACCAAGATTCCAAAATCAAATGGTAGTTGTTAACCCCCCTGAAAATAGGATGGATGCCATAGTGGCTACAAGATATGATCCTCTACTCTTACCTCAGCCATTGAATGCTCTTCCCCCTGGATATTATTTGAAATACATTCCTAATTTCACGGGAGAAGTAGATGTAACAACTGAGGAACATCTTGCTACTTTCTACAGCTATGCAGATAACCAAAATATTGAAAATGAAGATATTTGGATGAGGGTTTTCGTCCAAAGCCTATTTGGTGAGGCTAGGAAGTGGTTCAAGGGTCTCGCCCCTAGATCCATTACTAGTATTGAGGCATTGGATGAAGCCTTATTGAGGCATTGGGGTGACAAAAAGGATTTTTTGTACTACATCACCGAATTTGGATCTTTGAAAAGGAAAGAAGGAGAGCCTATCTCTGACTTTTCTAAAATATTTAACAAAATGTACAAGAAGATCCCTGATGAGATCGAACCCACTAAAACCATGGAAAAAATCACTTATTCCAGTGCATTTGATTCTGAATTTTGCCTGAAGGTCACCTTCTTTGGTTCACATGCAAGATGTTGCCTTAGAGTTAGAATCCAACATAGTGGAATTAGATAAGCTCAGAGGGAAATCTTATAGGGATAGGAGAAAAAACAAAGCTGAATCTTCAACTTTTGATTCCTCTATTGTCCATTCTCAAGTAGATAAGATGACCAAATTAGTAAAATCTCTCTCCACTGAAATTGAGGAATTAATATCAGAAGGGAAACAGACATAAAGAAATGGTCAAAACAATGATAACAAAGGTAACTACAGGAGACCAAAAAATGCTCCCCAAATATTTCCTAGGGATCGTAGAAATAGAGAAAGATGATCAAAGGGTACAAGCTCCTTTGTAAAATAATTTAATGACTGATGAAGAAGAAGAGGACGTTGAAGTTGATCCTGAGATTCACTGCTTAGGTGATACTTCCCCATCCCCACACTTGACTCAATTCTCTTATGAACAATATTTAATGGATATTCAAATTAATGAGTTAAGCAAGGGAGAGAAAGAAAAGGAAAATCCTAGTAGATATAATCTAAGGTCTAAGAAGAATGTAGAAAAAACTGATGCCCCTAATCAGCTTGTTCAGAAAGAAGATTCTGCCAAGGCTGTGACAGTGAGAAGCAAGGAAAAAGACTCTCAAAACCCACAAGTTCTATTCAGAGATCCTCCTCCTGAAACCAAAGATATTTTGAAGCCTTCCCCTTCCTCCAGTTTTGAGAATGAGATCCAGAAAATAAAGATCCCTGTGCCTTTTTTGGAATTGATAAAAAATGATGATTTTAAAAAATATTTATCCAAAATGTTACAGCCAGAATCATCTCCAAATGCCACTGATTCCATAAATCTGCAAGATGAAAAACCAGTAGTGATTTTAGGTCCTTTGATAGAAGACAGAGATGACTCATCTCCACCTTTCTATACTTCACTGAATATACATGATAAGGTGCTAAACAATTGTCTCATGGATTCAGGGGAATCCCACAATCTTATGCCAAAATCTGTTATGGATGAACTTGGGTTAGAAGTCACAAAGACCTATCATGACTTATAGTCTTTTGACTCCAGAAAATTCAAGTGTCGTGGAGTCATTAAGGATATGGTGGTGACCTTATTTCAGCTGCCCATGAAGAGTATACTTATGGATATCATAGTTGTTGATGTTCCCCCCAAGTTTGGTATGCTCTTATCAAGATCCTAGATAAAAAGACTTGGGGGGACCTTGCAGATGGATATCTCTTATGCTACTATACTTGTTTTTGGGGGAGAGCATAGAAGACTTTACCAGGAAGCTCAATTGGCTTACATCATTAGTGTTGAACAAAATTCCACCAATCACCCTGTTTTTTCTTTTGATACAGATCTGGGATCTAGTATTTTGCAGCTCACTGATGCCCCGGAAGCCCCATTAGAAATAAAAAAAAAATTCCATTAACTTTTCTAAAGAGCCTCCTCTAACCACTTCTGTCTAGAATATTTTCTTTGATGGAGCCTCTTCCAAGGAAGGTTCTAGTGCTAGGGTGATATTTGTCTCACCAACTCAGGAAACTATATCTTGGTCATATAAACTAGAATTTGAGACTACTAATAATGTGCCAGAGTATGAGGCTCTTGTCTTGGGTTTGAGGGAAGCTAAAGACATGGGGATAGGAGAGTTGTCAGTATTTGGGGATGTTGAATTGATAGTCCATCAGATTAAAAATATTTATCAAACAAAGCATCCTAGGCTTAGATCTTACAGAAATGAAGTGTGGGATTTGGTGGACATTTTTTTCTCTGCTTTTAATATATCATTCATTCCTAGAGAAGAGAATACCATGGATGATTCTTTAGTTGTATCAGCAAGAAAATTCATAATTCCTATACCACCAAAAATCAAGTATGATGTAGAAGTCAAATACAGGCCTTCTATACCAGACAATGTAAAATATTAGAAGGTGTTCGAAGATGATTTAGAACTTAAAAATTTTCTTGAGACTATTGATGAATTTTCTGCATTACACATTGATCAAGATCATGATTCAGAAGTCACTCCTCATGCTGATGTTTTCCTCAATAAAATTGCTAATCATCATATTGTGCAGCTTCCTAGTAATCATATACCAAAGGGATTGGTTCCTTTGGAAATATTATTTGACGAGAATGATGTGGCATTAAAAGGGAAGGTATCCACTGATGATGTGGATATAACTGAGAGTAATGTGGGCACTGAAAGGGATCCAAACTATGTCAAACTGTCAAACAGCCTATCAAAAAAGTAGAGGGCAGAATACACTAAGTTGTTGAAAGAATTTGCTGATGTATTTGCTTGGACTTATGAAGATCTCAGAACTTATGACACGGGCATAATAGAGCACAAGATCCCATTAAAAGAAAACACCAAACCCTTTAGGCAAAAGTTGAGGCAAATCAATCCTATATTGATGCCTTTCATTGAGAAAGAAGTTAAGAAGCTTTTAGATGCAAAAATTATCATTCTTTTCAGGTATTCTGAATGGGTAGCCAATTTGGTCCCAATAAGAAAAACGAATGGAGAAATCAGACTTTGTGTTGATTTTCGAAATCTGAACAGGAGCTCAAAGAAGGATAATTATCCTTTACCCAAGATGGAGCACATATTACAAAAGGTGATAGGAGCAGCCAAGATGTCTATGGTTGATGGATTTTCTAGATACAATCAGGTAACTATTCTACCAGAAGACAAGGAGAAGATGGGCTTTACCACTCCTTGGGGGACATTTATGTACGCCAATATGCCCTTTGGCTTGATGAACATAGGGGAAACTTTTCAATGAGCTATGGACATAGCATTTATTGGAGAAAAGGATAAGTTTGTTGTTATCTATTTAGATCACATAACTGTGTATTCTCAGTCTGATAAAGAACACTATGATCATTTAAGAAAGGTTTTCTTGAAATGCAGAAAATTTGGCCTCTCTTTGAATCCGAAAAAGTCATTGTTTTCCATGAAAGAAGGAAAATTATTGGGGCATATCATGTCAGCTGAAGGGGTAAGGATTGATTCCAGCAGGGTTGAGGCTATACAAACTTTGTCACTCCCTATATCTAAAACAGAGGTATAATCGTTTCTGGGAAAAATCAACTTTTTGAGAAGATTTGTCTCAAATTTTGTTGAGTTAGTTAAGTATATCACAATCATGTTGAGGAAGGATAGTGAAATCAAATGGACTTTTGAGGCCCGTGATTCTTTTGATCAAATAAAGAAAGCCTTGACAGAAGCCTCGATTCTTGTTAGCCCCGACTACTCTAAGGACTTTCTTATTTTTTCTTTTGCCTCTTTTGATACAGTAGTAGCAGTCCTATTGCAGAAGAATGTTGAAGGCTTAGAGCAGCCCATTGCCTTTTTCAGTAGGGCATTGAGAGATGTAGAACTGAAATATGGCATTATGGAAAAACAAGCCTATGCATTGGTTAAAGCTCTTAAGTCCTTTAGAGTTGATGTTTTGCATTCAAGATTTATTGTTTATGTCCCATCAGCTACTATAAAAGAAATTCTTATTCAGCCCGATATAGACAGAAAAAGAATCAAGTGGATTGTTAAACTACTTGAATTTGATTTGGAGATTAGGCCCAAAAAATTGTTTAAAGGCCAGGGTTTGGCCAGGCTCTTGGATGAATCAAATTTCTCAGCATTGGGGGTGAATTTCATTCACTCATGTTCATAAAATTAGCATGCTAAGATGAATGATAAAGGTGCTCAAGTCATTTTTACATTGGACAATTGCAGCTGGTACAAAGACATTATATTTTTTTTGCAAAATTTACAGCCCCCAAGTGGTATGGAAAAGAACAAGTTGAGGGCCTTGAAACTAAAATCAATAAAGTATTGCCTTGTTGATCAAATTTTGTATTGGAAGGATCCATTAGGATTTCTTTTGAGATGCCTAGATCCCCAAGAAGCCCAAAAGATTATGTTTGATTTTCATGACAGTTTATGTGGGGGGCATCATTATTGGAGAACCGCGACATACAAGACCCTTAGAGCTGGGTACTTCTGGCCCATTTTGTTCACTGATGTTTGTGATAATATCAAAGCATATGCTAAGTGTCAGAAGTTCTCTGGAAAGCAGCAGCTTAAGTATTTTCCATTGAATCATGTGGTAGCCTTAGGACCCTTCCAGCAGTGGGGCCTAGATTTTATTGAGGAAATCCATCCCACTTCTAGTGGTAAACATAGATGGATATTGGATGATACAGATTAGTTTACTAAATGGATCAGAGTTAGCCCCACAAGGAATGCTTCACATAGAGTGATCATTGGTTTCCTGGAAGACATCAAAGAAAGTTTTGGGTGTCCTAACATAATCATCACTAATAATGCTGCATCATTCAAGGATGAACCATTAATTCCGTTCTGTGAACAATTTGGGATCACTTTGATTCATTCTACCCCTTACTATTTGCAGGGAAATGGGCTTACAGAATCCTCGAACAAAATCATTATAAATATCATTAAAAAGTTGTTAGAGGATAACAAAAAGGCATGGGATTTGAAACTCAAATTTGCTCTATGGGCTGATAGAGTGACAGTGAAAAGGTCCTTGGGAGTTTCCCCTTTGCAGTTCATATATGGAGTTGAGGCAGTTTTTCCTTCTCATCTTGCCTTACCTATGGAAAAATTCTTCCAATATTATCAAGGGGAACCTAATCATATGATCAGAAGGATTCAACAGTTGGTTGAAGTGCAATAGACCCAGGAGCAGATTGTAGACAAAGCAGCTGACCATTAACTGAAGATTAAGCAGGTTTTTGACAAAAAGGTGAATAAAGAGGACTTTCAATTGGGTGATCTGGTGCTCAAATGGGATGCACCGAAGCAGGATAAATGCAAGCACAGTAAATTTGAATCTTTATGGATGGGTCCTTTCAAAATTTCGAAGGTATTCTCTAATAACACTTTCAAGTTGCAGAATATGGAGAATGAAGAGGTTTTTGGTGGCCCTGTCAATGGGCGTTTCCTGAAAAAGTACGTTTCTTAAGCCTTCAGTGGCTCTTCATGTCATTGTAAATATCATTCTCTTTTTATTTTTGTTTCAATAACTGACCCCACAGACCTAGGATAAGCCACTGAATCTACTCATTCTTGGCAGCCTGCAGGGGGCATGACATCCCTTGTGGAGCTAATGTTATCACACTAAATTGTCTTGGGTCTTTTTAGTTTGTTTGTGATCCTTTTTTAAGCCTTATATTTTAATTTTTTCTTTTAAGGTCTCAATCCCTTTAAAATTTATGATTTCTAGGACCCCTTGGATGATTAAAGTTTTTGAGTCTTAGCTCTAATTTGATCCTCAAATTGATTTTTGATCCTTAAACCATTTCTAGCTCATGTTTTATTTTGGTCCCCTTCATGATTTGTCCCTAGGTTGATCCCTCCCATGACTAGATTGATGTGACACTCCTCTCTCATCACTTATGGCCTCATAGGCATACCTCAACGTCCTCGCTTACCTTTCTAATCACATTTTGAAGTGGATGCATTGCCTACTCATCAGGCAGTTCCGTAGCACCTATCACGTTCATCACACTTCCACCCCGAGCCATGATTGCCACGACTGATGTCATGTCCCTTGTTTTCAATGCCAGAAGTTGGTTAAAGATGCCTTCAAAGATATTGCATTTATGATTTTTGGTAATGGTTTCTAATTCGAAAGACTCAATAGTGCTACACTACGCAAATTTGTAAGCTCTGATCATGTGAATGCATGTCAACCAAATCCGATGCTGAGAAATATTCCAGGACCAGAGTTCTCTCAAATTTCATCCTAATATTGCGTTGAAGATATCAACATGTTTCTACTCCATAGGTTTCCCATGTTTCCTCCTCTGCATATTAATTTTTTACAGGAAGTTTGTGCTCGAGTTCTGATTTGCTAAGTTTGTACATCGATAAAGGATCCATCTTTGTATGATAGCTTCACCTCCTCTCTTTTTCAGAACTGTAAACCTCATGGCATGTATATGAGTCAAATTACTGTTTCCTGCCTTATCCATTGAAGTTGCAAGCTCTTGACAAGTCTATCCTCTATGTATGCGTTGTGCTACCCAGAGGCGCTTCTTAACCTCTCATTGCTTCCCCTGCCTCCTTTCATCTCAAAATCAAACAGTTTACTCAGTTGCATAGGGTTAGCCTTGTATATTTGAAACCCCATTCAAAGCCTTCCTGATCATTACCATCCCTTAAGCCTTTCAATATCCCTCATTCTGAGTCATGGAGACCCCTAAATCGAAGAAGGTACACAAAGGAGGCAATATAGTTAGGAAATAACCGGTAGACATGCATCTTTTTTATACAGATCCCATGGAAATATAGGCCTTTCAAAGAGTAGGGTGCCTCTCTTTCTGTCAGAAAATGCAGAGAGGCCACCCAAAGGTAGCAAAAGAGTTTACATTACATTTTGATGGCAGGAAAACCAAGGTTGGGGATTTAAAATTTGAGGTAACTGAAGCCTCTATATCAGCTGCAACAGGGATCCCCATTATAGGTGAAAAGTGGTTCAAGGCCATGGTTTTGAGTTCATCCTTTGCTAAGGATCTCTTTAAGCCTGAATATCAAGCCAATGAATTGTCTAATAGTATGCCAAGAAATCAATTGGTTGAACAGTTTGACAGATTATTGAATATCATACAGAGATATTTTACTTGTGAAGGGAGATTTAACACATTGTACCATTACCACATAAGGTCGTTGTTGCATTTTACTAGTAAGGTTGAGATGAATATTCCCTATTACCTATTAAGAAGCATAGGTAAAATGTCAGATAGGGTTCAAGCCAAATCCAAGGATGTGGATTCTAGCCTTTTCCACTCTGGATTAATCAGAATGCTAGTCTCTGAGGAATTGGGTAAGAAAGATATTTCATGGAAAAATTTTGTGGTTACCTCTCATTTCAAGTTGGATATAGCACCAACTCCTCAATCATAGAAGGCAAGTCCTTTGTCACCCACACAGATATTTTTCACCACATCCTCCACCAGGGTTAGAAGAGGTGCCTTCTTCTACCAAAGCTTCATCCAAGAAAGGGAAGAAGCTCCTCTTTCCCTCTTCTCCTCTAGCAATTGAAATCAAAGGTAAAAGACATTTCACAAGGCATTGAAAAGATTGTGGAGGAAAAATTATAAACCCTTATTCAGAGGAAGAAGGGTAAAGGTAGTTCTCAGCCTACTGAAGGGAAACAAGAAACCCTTGTACATAAGGGTAAGGATAAAGGTACTAAAATACCTTTGGAGAGTAAAGATGAAACCTCTGACAAAGGAATTGAGAAACCTATTAAAAGAAAAGATGAAACCCATGTGTTGAGAAAGATGAATAAAAGTAAAGTCATCAAGGAACTTGATGAGGTAGAAAATCCACTTCCCATGCAAGAGGAAGAGGAGTCTGAGAAAAATCCCAGTGAGACTGTACATGCCACTATTCCTCCTGACAGTCATACCTACAAAAGACTTATCAAACAACTTAGAGATGCAAGAAAATAAATAGCTCATCTTAAAGTAGAAGATAAGGTCAACTTGGCTCAGATGAAAGATCTCATGCATGGTTACAGTCACACCCTTTACTTGGCAAGATTTGCAGCAAGGAGGGCCTAGTCCCTTCATAGATAGCTAAGGAATATCTATAGGCAGAACAGAAGCTTCCAATCTCATAACAGGAAGCTAAAGGCAGAGCTGAAGCATTTTCAAGATGAGGTAACCCAAAGAAGTATACAGGTGTTGGTTGAAGCTGTTATTGAATATGACAAACCAGCAACTAAGGAGCCACACCAAAGAAGCCTATCAATGCTAAGAAGAAGAATTATGTTGTGTCAATTTAAGATCCTCTTTCTACTAGAAAGAGTATGAGGTTAAGTGTCAAAATGACAAAATAGATGGTAAAGGTAAGTCCCATTTTTGAGGACGCATCTTTTTGGGAGGGTTAACCAATATACAAATATTATCTCTACCATATATACAAGCTTCTAAGCACTTAACTATTTGGGTTTTGGGTTTTTGCTAAGTGATAGCTTCCTCATTGGTAGAAGGAACTACCTATTGTCCAATCAAGGCTCTTGATTAAAACAGTTTTGTCATCATGAAAAACTATAATTTACTCTGCACATGTTCAAGGATAGAAGACGCTGCATTTTTTTAATGTTGCCCAAACCTACACACAGACAAAGCATAAGAGGTGCTACCCAATGGTGCTACCTAATATTTCACAGAGGGCAAATAATTGGCGCAAAAGCGCAACACAGAGGCGCTACCGAATATTTCACAGAGGGTAAAGGTTGGCATAGAGGCACAACACACAGGTGCTACCTAATATTTCACAGAGAGAAGAGTCTGTACACATATGAAGCATAGTTATGCTACGTACAGGTGCTACCTTTTCTCCTTGTAGTGCGCTACCTAGTTTTGCTACCCAAGGAAGCTGCCAATAAAGACCAGGGATCTAGGAGGACCAAGCTAATAGCTTTTAGATAAATTGATGATGAATAAGGATGGAGAAGCAGCAGCTAGAATTGTGAAGAAAACCACATGCCTTGAAGGACACATGGAAAACAAGGAGTTGTGCAGCAAAAGGGAATCAATTCAGTTTGAATTTCAGTTGGATTAGTCACCGACATTTTCCTATTTTAAAGCATAGATGGTTAGATAAGTTGTTAGAGAAAATAAATGTTTAGATTTTTTCAAGGGAAGGGGGCCAGCTCGTACCTCCATCTGTTGCCTCCATTTTTTTATAAATAGATAGATCATTTGCTTTGGTAGGTTCAGATGGTTGAGCAAGGTTCCCTTATACTGTAATATTTTGATGAAGTAACTGTGATCTAGTGATGTACTAGACTTAAGACTTTTTGACTAATAGAAATCAACTTCTCTTTCAGTCTATTTGCTTCTGATGCTAAATGTTCATGCTTTGAATGATTCACATGAATAATTGTGGTGATGTTGTGAT
>JASDQU010753696.1:35680-48581 GCA_032191745.1 Picea mariana
GTATTCCTTCACTGTCATCCCTTTCTGTCTCAAATTCTGCATTCTTCGAAACAGATTAATTTGGTAATCTCTGGGTATGAATTTGGCTTTCATCTTGGCAACCATCCTTTCCTAGATTTTGATTCTTTGTTTTCCTTTTCAACCCCTGTCAGCCTGCAACTTATCCCACCACAGTGATTCATGCCCTTTTAGTCTAGTGATAGCGTGTTTTATTTTCTTGTCTTCTTCGATATCCTCATAATCGAAATATTTATCCATAGCTCTAAACTAATCTACCAGCTCTTCAACATCCAAGTTTCCTTCATACATCGAGATGTCCATTTTTTTCTCTGGCCCCTATTCTTGCAACAACTTTGAATAAACGTTCCTCTGCAGCATCTTTGGATACAACTTCTTCTTTGGCTCTGGCTTCATTATCGCTTTCTACGTCACTTATATCTCCAGTATCAGGCATTCATCTCTATTTTGTCTCCATAGCATCCAATCGAGCATGAATTTATCTCATTTCCCTTTCCACGACTGGATCAAGCATGGGTCTCTCTTGACGTCTTCTTGGCGGCATTGTTTCAATCTGTCCACATAGAATTCAAATCACAATTGTTGTCTGTCTTCACTTTACAAAAAACAAAATTGATTAGCTCTTATACCACCTGACGCAACACCCCTACCTCAGCAAGGTCTTCTTGACCTCTCAGTTTTTATATATTTCTTTATCCCTGAGCCAAAATGGCTCTTCGATTCCCTGCTGGAATCCTACGACTAAATCCACAAGTCCTTGTGCGAACCCTGCCTATATGAACTAGCACTAGGCACAATCTCTTCTCTCACATGACCACGGCACTGTGTTCACAGCCTACACCAAAAGGCATTTCATGACTCACAACATCAGGAATATTGATGTGATACAAACCCAATGCTCCAACTTTCAAAACCCCTAAATCCAACTAAGGGCCTAACAAGCACTACCCTTCTCTCTTATTTCCATGTCATGACCTTCCACTAGGGACTGGGTCCCATCTCCCAAATATTTCAGGACTTCACAATTCAGAGAATCAACGAACAGATATTCCTTCACTTCCAAATATCTGATCCCCAAAGAAATGATCACTCCAGATCTATGGTCTAGATCCTCCACTAACTAACGACTCCGATTAAATCGATGATTCACCTTTTGCGACTTTGGAAAGTCGTCACCTCTATTTTCCCAATGGCTGAAACTCTTGGGTGTCAGATCAATGACCCCTACCTCTCCTAATCTTTTGAAATATGAATGAATCTCATCTTTATCCTCCTCACAACTTTGCTTGATCCGATGACTCTTGGAAAGTCAATGCTTCTCCCTCTAGGATTTCCACCATCTGTTCGATCTCTCAAGACTCCTGGCCAAATAAATTGGCATTCTTCCTCTTGAGCCTGGTTTTCTGTGAGGAAAATTCAACCCTCATTCTTCCTTTGAACTCCTCAGAGTCTCTATCCCTCCTGAGCTTGGTTCTTCACTGCAAACTCAAGGATTCTAAGGAATTCTTGAATGCACTCCTTGTGGCTCTCATGATAGTCTCTGATTAATTGATATCTTCCAACTCTTCACCCTCCTTGCGACAGAATTTCTTCAACCACTCACTTGGTTGGAAAAGTCTCAGACTTAAATCCGTCATGCACACACCTTACACAGGTCTATGCAATACTTGCACTACTGCTAGTATGAGAACAACTCTATCTCTCCTAAGATTCTCTAAGGTAAAACTTAGAACCTCATCAACACACTCCTTGTGAATCTTCACTGCACTCCTTGCAGGAATTCTTAGGAAGAGAAACAATTGAAACTCATACTCTCCCTCTCACAGACTTCATACATTCAACATGAAATCATACACATAAAAGCATTGAAACAAATGCATAACAGAGCATATAAGCAAACTATAAACATACCATTCAATAGATGCAAACAGTATCCATAACAACACCATGAATTTGAGTCAAAGCATTCTTATATTAAATCAAGTGCTTCTGTACATGGGTTCTATAGAAACAACTATCTACTTGTACAACTTCTACAAATTATCTACTCTTCTATGCTCTCCTGCTCTCTCTTGCTCTATTGTTTCTAACAACTACTTTGAGAATAATGATACAATACAATATATATGAGGGGATTTCTTGAGTTTTCTCTCCTACTACTCAAGCTATCTAATCAAATTAAAGCCTACATATACTTTACATTCATTACATTAATTGTCTACAACCGGTAGATGAGAGCAATGCTCAAGATATGTGTTACAATTACCAAACCATAAAAGAAAATATATCTTTTCCAGATATTACATAAATTCTTCATCTTTTCAAATTCAAACACTCCTCAAAATGCGCGTTGGTGCATATCTAACTGTCCTCCACTTTTGCGCTTGCTTACGATGCTCCTGCATCAGGATGCTGCACAATTCAGTTACAATCTACAAAAGAGTTATGAAAAGGGCTACAGTGCATTCGAATTGATGAATGGAAAATAACCCATTACCACACACACTATGATGCAAGGTTATTATCAGATGAACCCATCAAATTTTGGCTTCATGATAGGTTGTGAGGATTTGTTGGATTTGGCTCGTGCACATTTGATGGGTGTGAAAGAAAGGATGAATCATTGGGTAGATCAGGAAAGGTGAGATGTGAAGCTCAATGTAAGTGACCGGGTCTTCATCAAGTTGGGTAGGAAATAATTCATGCCACCTATCAGGATGTCTCCATCATTGGTGTGGAAGTTTGAGGGTCCTTTCAATATACTTGAGAAATTTAGGGAAGTCACTTATAAGTCAGAGTTTTCATTTCACATGAGATAACATTATCCTATTTTTCACATCAATCGATTTAAACCATGGAGAATGGATGTGGAGGACCCATAGAGAACTATATACACCCGTGATCCAACAATGATTGTTGATTGACAAGAGTTGGAGGTTGATGAGATCTTGGCATACATAATGATAATAATTGGTAATAATCATTAGTTTGAGTATTCCATTCATTGGAAAGGAGGATCCGAAGAAGATGGTAGCTAGGAAAGGGAAGAAGCACAAGATCCATGAGTTCAGGGTGAAGCAAAAGAGAGCTCCCGCACAGATATTGTCGAGGATGACAATGACTTGGGGTCAGGGAGGGTGTAGCACCTATGGTAAAATGGGAAAGTGCGCATTAAAACACCATGTGCCCATCCATAGTGAGGCCACCAAATGGACCTGTGATGAGAGCACTCGATCCACCAAAGGGACAAAATGAACTTATAGAGGTGTGCACGGTTGTCTTGGGACCTCACACCATGCCAAGGGGTGCACACCGTACCAAGGGGCACACACCAAGATGAATTAATCCAGATGCAAGCCAAGTACAAGTTTGATGGAATGGTCGTTAAGGGACTTGTTACGAAAATATTCCCCTATGGACAAGTGAACTTTCCCTTGGATTACTAACCCCTATACCAAGACAAAAACAATCATTTGAACACTACCATTCTTGTAAACTCATTTTTCTTATTTAAAAAGAGAGGAGAAGGTAAATTAGGATGTACTTTGTTTATGATGTTTGTCCTAGCTGCTCGATCTGATTCCTGGTGCAAATCAATACCTGCAATGAACAACAAGAAATGAGCAACTTCCTTTTGCTCTAATGGATTAGAAAAATCAAATTCATCTATGAAAATCAAATTAAACATAGACAAGCACATGAAACCACAGACTTGAAGGAAATATGCCAAGTATATTAGATGATAACTTCAATAATAAACTTACAATATCCAGATGACGTTGCAACAGCCTCTCCAAGTCCTCCTCATCCAACCCTTGCTCAAGAGATCCATAATCAAAATAACAATGCTTTTCTTATTTTTTCCTCCTTGTTCACCATGGAAATGCCTCCATTTATAAGCTTTGAGAGGCTCAACTACCTTTGGTATATTTGAAATTAGTTGAGGATATGGCTCCAATAGTTTTGATATCTCCCTTACATGCATCCCTGGAGTTATATTCGAGCCAAACCAACTCGATCCATCCATAATTGTCTTTAGAAGAAAATGGGATTTCTTCCAAGATTTCCTCAACCAACTCAACACTCCCTTAGAATGGTCAATAGAGAGCTACAACTCCCCCCCTAAGATGGAAAAATATCATTATCTCTCCCTGTGTATGAGGAGGAGAGTTTTGATCTTCCCAAAAGTTGCCAAGATGAGCAATTCCCATGGAAAAGAAAATGTTCCGACTGTCAGATGATGGGGCTTATTCTTATAACATGTTATAGGGGTTGTATCAAGTGTTTTCATGGTGTCATTCATGATGCAACACTTACGAAAAGAGAATGTGACACTTAGACACTTGCAAAAAAAGTGAAACACTTACGACAATGAGAATGTAAAACTGTCGAAGTGAGGAATTTTGATGTGTAACAGATTCCCCCCCAAAGTGTGAAGTCAGAAGATGAATGTTGATGGCCAAAACACTTTGTATATTCTTCTAAGAAAGGGTATGGAGTTGGGGAACCTGATAGAAGCTACAGAAAACCATCAAAAAATGTTAATATGTGTTCCATTCTCGAGGCCTACATACCTATGCTTGGACTACAAGTGACTCAAAGTATGGCCACCAATAAATACATTGTGGATCCATGATGATATTTACTAAGGATATGGTTGCCAGAGATACAATGTGGATCCATACCTTTATGACATGAACTGATCATAGCCACGAAAAATACACAGTGGAGCTACGATGTGATAAAACATATCCATGAACCAATAAAATGTGGATCTATGTGACAACATATATATCAACATGCTCAAATGATCTTCTTCGATCTTGGGCAAAGAAGATAACAAAGTGAATGTTCAACCCAGGGTATTTGTCGCAATCTCGATGTAGCACGAATCTATCCATGTGAATAGATGATATGATGTCAAACATGGTAGAAACCACTTGATTACTGGTCATTGAGGTGTATCATTAACAAGTGCGAGATAAATCACCATTGATACCATTGATTTATATGATTTTCAAGATACTTTTAAAGTACAATCCATCGAATGTCAAAAATGAGTTGAAGTCGAACATTCATGGAATCATTTGGTCATAAGTCATTGATGAATAGCCACTGGTGAATGCGAGGAGGCCTTTAATTGAGGTATGTAGGTCCCAAGGTACTAATGTGTTCCTAATTCTATTTCCCGGATAATTTATTGAAGTCGACAGAAAAAAGACTCGTCGAAGGAGGGCATTGATGTATCCCCCATTAGTCGACATGAAACTTGTCATAGGAAGACGATAAGATATAGTAGATAAAAATGGACCGACGCAGGTATGGAAACTAGTAAATTTGTGGATGGTTGACTTTTGAGGCAGAAACCTCCCTTGAACACTGAGGCACGGTGTAAGACTTGGCAACATAAACACATAGTGAACCAAAACATAATGCAATGAGTGTTGAGGCATTATTTGGATGGGTCAAAGGAGTAGAAAGACTCATAGGATTGGTTCAGTGTGGATTTTTAATGGATTATTCAAGTGTATGGTAAAATTGAAAACAAGTGGCGTGTTTAAGGGAGACTACAAGAGCTGCCTAAAAAGATTTCAAGAAACTTGACCCACTTCCTTCATTTTTTTCCCCACCCAGATAGATGAGTACCTCTTTTTTATTTAACGATCTCAAGGAGGATAACACATGCTCGATATAACTCACCTTTGGTAAGTTCATCTTCCTTTATTTAACAAACTAGAATAAGTAAGGGTTCGTCCCCATATGGGCCCTTAAATTTGTAATTTTGCGAGTCCATAAAAGTAAAACTCGGTTGTTTTCCATGTTTAGGGAGTTTGAAAATAACTTAAATAAGCCTCCACATTTGTCCTTTTTCGTGATTTTAGTCTCTGAGGTCAGAAAAAGTATAAAACAATACGATGGAGAACTCTTCTAGTCAATATTGACTAGAGTGTTCCTTTTTCATAGTTAGTTTGTTGGGACCGAAAAAGTGATAACCTACTGCCCAACAGATGTCTCTTCATATTTTAATGAGTGCAAAGTATGACAAGGTTTTCTCAATAACGTCACAAGGTCATCAAAGAATTTATTCTTCATAAAATCCTGCATAATCAAGTTGTTATGGGGAAAAAATGTTAGCAACTTCTTTAAAAATGACAAAAAATAAAAAATAAAATTTATAAAATGCGAAAAAGGGGGTGAAAATGAATAAATTTGGATATATCAAAAATCAACTAGGGAAAAAAATCATTCTCACCTTTTTGTTTTACTATTCTCCTTTTTCTTTTGAATTTTTTCCCCTTTTGGAGTGATTTTCGAGCGTTGATTGCAAGAGATGTAGGTGACCATTTTCAATTTCATCTGGATCAGGTTGGTTCTATGATATTTCTCATTCATTTACATGTTTTTTTATTCAATTTCAGCCTTTAATTTATGGGCTTGGGCTCCTTGGAAATCCATAGACTGTTGAACAAGATCGAAGCTCCCTCAAGTAATCGAGGGGAGCATCGATCGACATTTCAAAGCCCTGGTATGTGCATTTGGGGAGTGCTAGGTGCAATGTTTTTATTATTATTATTCTTATGCTAGAGAAAGGAAATTCTTTTCTTTGAAACTTTTTCTAATGATGATTAATTCATGAATTTGTAGGTTTTCACATAGCTAATAATGATTGAATGGAAATAATGTGAATATGAATTTGATGACATCGATGCCTTACAAGATCCTCAAGCGAGGGAAGCCTTATGAAACTGTGGCTTGCTAAAGTACTTCAAGCTCCAAAATATGAGGAAAGACGTTCTTTTACTCGAGTATTTGATCAGGTTATGGGATAATGGCGAGAAAGCATTTCGGATAGGACCACACATGATTGGTATTGACATGGATGATGTGTATTTCCTGATGGGGCTCTTGAGGAGAGGAGCACATATTCTCTTGTCAGGACATTGGTTCACTCCATGACCAACAGAGGCATATGTTTCCTAGTACTGCATACTAGGGTCACACTTGGTAGGAGGGAGGATTGTCATAAAAGAAGTGATGGATTTATCTCTTTGATCCACTCTCTTTGTTATCATAAAATTGGCAAGGAGTACTAGTTCCCACCTTGCTTCCAAGTCCCATATATCCTATGCTATTTAGTGCTTGGATCCTAGGCTATTTAACTAGAGTGCAGGGTTTTTAAGGAACATTAATATAAGATATCCAAATGTTGAACGAGTAGGTATAAAAAGTTTCGGTACAGATCCTTATTAGTTTTATTTTTCTTGGAGAAAATTCCACAGATGCAACCACATGTTGCAATGATAGCACGCTCTGTGACTGAGCCTCATATGGAGCAGTGGATGAGCCTTTCCCCTAGGTTGAGAAATGAACCCTCAACCTTTTGATTTACTAACAAATTCTTTACATGCTGTAGGAGGCAGCTTGTGGTGATCGAGGTTTTTTTGTATGTTGGGGTGGAATTTAGGGGAAGTGCATATTTAGTAATTCCCAAGGGTAGATAGTGGGATGCATTAGGTATGAAAGATGATAACCTTGTAACAATATTTTTGTTTTTTATATGTTTTTGGTTGTACAATGAGGGATATAAGTCATTTTTTTTTTATCATGCAGACAAAGGTGTTTCATGTCCGAAAGAGATGTTGGCACTAGAACATCATGGATATGCTCAGGAAACAATAGAAATTGATGTTAGAGTAGGAGGACTTAGAGAGGTGGAGAGTAACTTCCATGGTTTGAAAATGGATGTTCCTTCCATGAGGATGCAATATGTACCCCTACACCTTCAAAGACATACATTTTGGGTCCCTAAAGGTCTTAGTCATTTGCTACAATGAGTGGTGAGAGAAATCGTGTGCTATGCTGAGCATAATGTGGTGCAAGGAGACGAGTAGAACCTCCAGACACTTTTAGTTTTTTATGATGTTTTTATGGGCATAAAAGGCCCATTTTTTGCCCTGCCATGTACTTTTTGGATGATGTATTTTGACAAAACTTTCACTATGAAGATTATATGAAAACACATTTTTCGATGGCTACTTATATCGTTTTTTTTTTATGTGATGTTTTTATTTATATGATTTATGTCCCAAATGTTTATCTATGCGCAATATACCAATCTAACATGTAATTTGCTAACGAACTTGTAATCGTATTGAGTTCTCTCGATATATGTCTCTATTATAGAAATTCAAAATATCTTTTGAGATGATGAACCCTTAGATGGAGACATACTAAAAATGGGTTACGAACGATGTATTGATGGTTTAGTTGACAGGCGATGAGTTGAGAATCAAGGTTGATAATCAATTGAGATATACCTAGAGAAGAGGCTTCGGTTAAAAGTCCAATGAAGACATGATATTATGCAACGTTATTGGTCACAGATCTGAGGAAAATTCCTCTTGAACTCACTAACTCGCCAAAGTGGTAAATGACCCAAGATACATAAATGATATTCTAGGTATTTCGACTAGCGCCATCCACAAACCCGAAATATATGGGAAAGGATAATGTCATATATGCATTCAAGTACAAAGAAAAGTATAAGAAGCTGGAKAAWAACTCATGCATGAAAAAKTAAAGACACACCATATCCAAACCATATAAGACAATAATGTACAAAGCACACATGTGAGATATTCTATGCATAGTAGTTCTTTAGGTAAATCCCATTTCGGGGCTCACCAAGAGATACCTCATCGTAATCCACTAACTCGTAGGTGCCTTTGTGTAACACATGTTTTATGATGTATGGCCTGTGCCACATGGGTTCTAAATTTCCTGCCCCAAGTTTGTCATGATCTTGATCATAAACCAGGACCAGATCTCCTTCTGCAAAAGTGTGTGGTTGGACGGATTTATCATATTGAGTTTTGATGCATTTTTTATATGTCTCATTAATGAGAGCAACATCGCGATAGGTTTCATCCATCTTGGTTAGATATAAAAATCCTTCCTCTTCAGCAGAAGCATGGGGTAGGAGTTCTACAGTGAGTTTCAAAGAGGGAATCTCACATTCGACTGGTAATACTTCTTCTATCTCGTATACCAACTGGAAGGGCATAAATCCAGAGTTTTTTTTAACTGAATTTTGATAATCCCAGAGTGTGGAGAAGAGCTGCAAATTCAAAGTGTAACATCCCGCTCTTGCGCACACTGAGCGGATTTATTCTTTGAGGACACTTGCATGCAAGTGATCCGGTGCTTTATACAATGAGTTTTTTTTATTATGATTATGATTTATTGTGGATTTGATGATATGTTAGTTTTTTTGTATTTACATCGACAAGTTTTATTGACTGGGTTCTCCTGAGTGTGCAGGACTCTAGACATTGAGGATGTCGAGGCATTGATGAAACCCCTTGGAATCTGGATCGAGTCAGGGAGTGGACTGTTAGGGTTTGAATTTTGTTGATGTGACATATGTACATATGATTAGATATTATGATGTTGATTGTTATTGCTGACATGATTCATTGATGGATGTAGGCTGACAATATCTTTCCGACCAGACTCACATTTGGAGTAAAGTGGTCACACATGACAACCATAGACATCGAGGGAGAGGTGTGGAAGCAACCCTACCATAGCCTACTAGCCCTCTCATCATGGCTCAAACTGTAGGTTAACGATTACCTAGTTCGATAAGACCCATGATGTCATGAGGCAAGACTGTGATAGTCTCTCACGATGATTATAAAGGGCACACAATAAGGCAGGGTCATTATTCCTTAGAGGCCCTTAGTCTCCCACAAGATCACTCGACGGAGTATTGACTTCAGGGGTTTGACATCTACCAAATTCAATCAAGAGGTGAGTGGCACCCTTGGATCACATAGCGTGTCTTGAAGGGCATGTCACACAAATAAAACATAAAGAAGCGAGTGGCACCCTTGGAGCATGTAGTGCGTCCTGAAGGGCATGTCGCGATTTTAACTGGCAAGTGAATAAACCTATTGCCTAGAAAACTATGCCTCCTTAGGACATGGTCAGTCTTAAAATGAATGATGTGATAAGTAAAGTTTAATAAGTAATTTTCCCTTAAGAACTGTCCCCAAGCCTAGTGAATTGAAAACCTAGGTTTGAGTATAACCTTAGAACAAAAAAAAAAAAAAAACTAATTAGACATATAATAGGAAGGGCGTAAAGAAAATTCAAGCATTAATAATTAAAGTGGAAATTTTAATAAAGGTTTAATTAATAAAAGGGGTATTTGGTTTTTTTTGTCTAAACTTGCTAATTCTGAACTTAGTTATAAAAGGGGGAAACTTTAAGAAAAAGGGAAACTTAAAGAAAAGGGGAAAACCTAAGGAAAAGGGGAAACTTAAAGAAAACGGGAAACTTAAAGAAAAAAGAGAATGTCTAACTTAGCAAGGAATATAGCCTTTGGAACTTTCTATTTATGAACTCAACTAGGAATTAAGTAAGGCTTAAGTCATTTAAGAATTGTAAGGGAATAATGGAACATCGAGGAGAGTTTTTAGGAACACTTTTAGGTGGGTGAGGGAATTAGACAAATTTAATTAATTAATAAATTGATTTTCTGGTGCAACTAGGGGATTGGGCGACATGTGTACGGGGGAGGTTTTTCGAAATTTAATTAAATGAAAAAGGAATCTATTGAGGGTTTTTGGAAACTAATGACTAAGAAAACTATATAAAAAGGATGGCGGAGGAGGAGTATGGATCACATCTGGATTGCGTAATGTTACGCTGCCAAATTTTATCTTGACTAAGTTTCTTTTGTGGGAGTTGGGATACCCATATTGGATAATGAGTGGTAACTCGACCTTGCGGGGAGAGTTGGAAGCTAGCATTCTCTAGTATTGTGTGTGTGGCCCCTTTGCATCTTGGGGGGCTCAGGGGGAAGAAGAGTACCCCTAGCAGTGGCTAGGACGTACCGGTGAGGTCTTCATGGTTAGAAAGTAGGAGACATGACAGAGCACAAGTGCGGAATAACAACCTCGGAATCTTCATATCCGGTTACGGTAATCCTAAACTAAGTTTGTACTCGTGCAGTTTCAATTTAAATGTAGTTAATTTCTATTGCATATGCCTTGATGGGAAAATTTATTCAAGGATTTATATTTTTTTTACTGAGATTTAATTAAGCATGTCGTTGCGGTAATCCCATCTTTGTATTCATTCCGCCATGAGGAATTTTCCTAGACTTATGCTTTCATAATTGCATTATTGTATCATTTTATCCTTGGAAAACCCTTGCTTGTAATTTATTGGAATGATCCTTCCTTATCTAACTCATTTCATCTTGGGCGAAACCCACGCTCTGATTCAGTTGTTACATCTGAGTTTTTATGGCACCTTCACTCATAAATTTTATCTCTGCCCCAAAATGAACTCGCTGCCAACCTTTTGATGTAGAACTAATTTAAAATTTATTCTCGTTGTTACCCACAATTGCTTACTCTCCAACAAAGTCTTCCTCTGTGATTGCACCTTCTTCTCTACATTTTTTTTATTGTTTTCAATACAAAGAAAATTGTGTTTTTATCTTTTGTTCCTCTATCCTTTTAAGTTATTAGTGTGTTCCTGAGCAGTCGAACAGGAGCCGAATCGACTGTCCTTCACTTCGGTGTTAAATATTTAGATTCAAATGCCCTGCTTTCCTATGCATGGATAATAAGTGTAGGATCATTTTTCTGCACAGCAAGGAATTCTCTCATGAGCATTTATCCCCTCCTTATCCTCCGTGATTATAGTGATTTATTCTCTGCAAAGTCGTGATTCCACACAATGATTTTGGCGATGTCTCTCTACCTCACCAAACATTTTACTCTCTGCAATCCATTTTTACTCTCTGCAATTCGGTTTTACTCTCTGCAATCCATTTTTACTCTCTGCAATCCGTTTTTACTCTCTGCATTTTTTTTTTACTCTATGTAATTCATTTTTAATTGGCCCAGCAAATCCATTTCTTGTACAATGAAAGTACCTCTTCATTGCTCTACCAATAATGTTGTTTTTACTCCTTACAATTTTGTTTTTAATTTCACTTGTAAGGCTAAGTCGCAGCGTCAATGATAATAGCATAATTTAAATAATAATAAAAACAATATTATGTTGACAAAAAAAAGGGGGCATGCATTTATCTAAATCTTGGAATTTGCATGTAGTTTTTAATCTCTCTTTACACGTGTTATTATGGTTTTATTGAATGTATATCATGTATACTTATGATAACTAATGAAGGAATGTGGTGCACTAATGATCTTCCTGTAGACTTGGAGGTTTATCTAGTCCACATCTTTATTTAATCCTCGTAAATCTTTTTGATATCAGTTATGTATGAAGTCCATTTTAAATTTTAATAAATACAAACCTTGCTCAGATTAGGGAGTCGTGCCAAAATTTTAGGCACCCTTGCCACCGTGTGAAAGGAACAAATTCACTTTCCTTTTAATAAAAACCTTGTTCAAAAATTAAAACCTGTTGATTTAAGAGTAGAATGAAATTACTCAAGCATTAAAGTTACCAATGGAAAATACTTTTTAAGTGGAATTGACCCTTGATGAACTTAAATTTTCAATTTAGCATAAACTCAAAGAAACGTATTTATATAGTTGGAGTGTTCCTCTTAAGATGTTGGATGTGTAAAACATTTTTGTATAGTTTGGAACATGAATATATAGTGAAGATGTTCATTTAAGTGGCTTCTAGATATTTTAATTAATTTTATTATGATTTCATCCTTATGATGTTTGGGGAGTAGTGTTTAAAGGGAGGCCTGGTCACATGTTACAATCATTATTAATGTCAATAATGAATTGTTTAATTATGAGGTTCTTCCTTGTATTGATGAAGGGGTGTTGTAGGGAGAGATGTTTTATGCCTAAACAATGTTTGATTTGGTTACAACATGCTT
>JASDQU010753696.1:48681-61037 GCA_032191745.1 Picea mariana
CAAAGTTGGAGTTTCTCCATTATTGATTCACCTTCCTTGCGTACTCATCATGAATTTCATGGGATGCATTTTCACTTTCAGGTGTCTTCTCTATTACGAAATTTTTCAATATTTCCATGATCTCCCCTTTTAAACCATCTATCTTAGTTTCCAACTTAGCTTCCATTGAATCCATCTTAGTATCCAACTTAGCTTCCATTGAATCCATCTTATTTTGTAGTTCATTTATGTCCCTACACATTTCTTCACCTTCATCAAGAATCCAAGTAGGATTTTCAGGAGGCTTATTTGGTGTAGAAGTTCCCTTTTTGGGTGGCATGTTGGCCAAGTATCACTTTTGAACCTTGATTTTGAGATGGTTCTGCTAGACAATATTTCTTCTGTTGTATCTCCCAAGTTTCGGCCCTTCTGGGTATGACACTTTCTTTTATGTATTTCTGTGATATTTCTTCTCTGCAATGCAACAGGTTTGATCAAAATTGGATGTGCCAAGTGGAATTTATGGTAACTTCCCCACCACTTGCCGATTTTTGGCCTTTCCAGGAGATCTCACTTGTATGGTGTTCCCCGCACAAAATAATTGATATAAAATTATGAAACTTGAACCAGAGATACTACAAACTATCCATGATGCAATGAAACCAGTCCCACACAATTTGGATACTCTAGGAAGAAGTTATGATTGTTTTACCTGGAACACCTTCTTGAGACTAGTCAATAGAACTAGTCAGATAACCTATCTTACACAGGGTGTATCTACAAATTTAAGATGAACCAAATGCTGAAATTTTTCCCACAGATACCTTACTAATTTTTGTAAATATAATCCATAGATTAGGGTATGAAACGTTACAGAAAAGTTTTTATAGAGAAAATTCCGCAATGACTCAGTTCAGGATTATTCCAGAACCCTATCTTGTACAAGCTGTATCTTCGAAAGTATAAGGCCTCAAAAGTTGAATTTTTAACCCAACATACCTTGATCCGTCTACTAAATATCCTCCAAGTCATTCCTTATGAAACATTGTATAAAACAAGTTATAGAGAAAATTCCAAGGTGTATCAGATGTAGTAGCGAAACCCCAAGACCTTGAGCTCTGATACCATATGTTAAGAACCAAATATTAATATAGCATAGAAAATCCTAAAAAAAAGTACTCAATTCCTTGAAAAATAGATAATTTCAGATAATAAGCCTCTTCTAGGGGTCAAACTCCTTTTACCTCACTTAAATGTTCAAGTACAAGATGATTCAAAATGAAAATGTCTCCTTGGTATATATAGGAGACTAGGAGGTATAATTACAACTAATGGACTAAAGCCGACATAAATAAAATAACATTACTAATATAATATGCCCAAATTAAGGTTTAATGAGCCAATATTAGGGCTTAACATGATGTTGTCCAAAAGGCCCTCATAGAAGAGGAGGAGCTTATCAGTGGGGGTCAGAGAAGGACTTCAGCGAGACCAGCGAGGCAGGTGTCATCTGGTGTGCGGGAGCATCAGACACCAGCTAGACATTCAACAAGATATTGTGGATTCCATAGAAGATCCACTTTCACTACACCATGACGAACATCACCTCAACAACAAACTCCTTACAGAAGACCATAGCACCAGTGGCAACATTGACTGCAACATCAGCAGTTTGGGCTTGTTTAGCATAACAAACTAGGGTTTCAGGTCAATGGGTCGTCAGCTTCTACTTCTGGTATCAGGAGTACCGGACTGAAGAAAGGGTGTTGGACATGTGCAGAGCCACATTACCAACGTGACTTCCCAGTGGAGAGGACCAAAGCATATGGATTAACCTGATCCACTACCATGGGATATTTGGGCAAGGCCCATCGGATTCATACAAAAGTGAATAACCATTAGGAATAGCACCAATTGACTGTGCTTGAGACATCAGGTACCATCGTTAACCAGAACCTTAATATTTTTATAGATCTAGGTTCTATAAAGAGTTTTATTTCTGGTGCAACACTAAAAAGAATCAAGGTAAAGGTGATCAAACATGACGAGTTTATATTTGTAGAAATGGCTTCGGGAGCCAAACAAAAGATTAGTGGGAAGGTTATGGGTTGTAGCCTTAACCTGGGAGATTTTGTCACTAGGATCTTATGGAGTCATGATCGGTATGGACTGGTTGGAATTGCATGAGGCAATACTCAACTGTAAGGCAAAATGGTTGAGCTTTGTCAATGATGAGAGATAGAGACGTGTGATTGTAGGTCAGAACTAGGGATTTTCCCTAAGGTTTATCTCTTCCTTGCATCTATGGAAGAGCATGCGCAAGGGATGTAATATTTATGTGATCCTTGTGTTAAACGAGAAGGGAGTAGCAAAAGGTCTAGAAAACCTTCCAGTGTTGCGAGAGTTTGTGGACGTCTTCCCTGAGGTGTAACCTGGGATGCCACCAGAGAGGGAATTGGAATTTACCATTGACCTAAAACCGGGAACTGAACTGATAGAAAGAACGCCTTATCAGATGTCAACCCTGGAGTTACAAGAGTTGAAAATGCAACTGAAAGAGTTGTTGGACCTAAGACTTATACATCCAAGTGTGTCACCATGGGGTGCGCCTGTTATTTTCATACGGAAGAAGGGTGGGTCGTGGATAATTTGCATTGACTATTGGCAATTGAACAAGGCAACGGTCAAGAATCAGTATCCATTTCCAAGGATTGATGATCTATTTGATCAGATGAAAGGTGCAACAGTGATTTCAAATATCAATTTGAGATCAAGGTATCACCTATTACGGATCAAGGAGGAAGTCATCCCTAAGACCGCTTTTAAGATGAGGTTTGGAAATTACGAGTTTATTATTTTACCGTTTGGACTGACGAATGCCCTAGGGTACTTATGAGTTTGATGAATGGGGTGCTTTATGAATAATTAGACAAGTTCATCCAAGTATTCATTGACGATATTTTTATTTACTCTCAGTCGATGGAGGTGCATGATGAGAACTTGCACATGGTACTACAATGTCTACGAGAGAACAAATTTTATGGGAAGTTGTCTAAATACTCGTTTTATCAATCTAAGATCCACTACTTAGGGCATGTCATCTTCGACAAAGGTATCATTGTGGTTCCAGCAAAGGTCAAGGCTATTATGGAATGGCCCGCATCGAAAAATATCCCAAAAGTGCGTAGCTTCATGGGTTTATATGGATACTATCGATGGCTCATCGAGGGTTTTTTGAAGATAGAAAATTCGATCATGGAATTGCAGAAGAAGAACAAGAAGTTTGTTTGGACCGAGAAATGCACAGATGCATTTCGGAGGCTCAAGGAGCTGTTGAAAACATCACCGATACTAAGGGTCCCTAACATGGATGAAAACTTCTTGGTATGCATTGACACATCCAAGGAAGGCTTAGGCAGAGTCTTGATGCAAGACAGTTGAGTGATATCTTACATATCGAGAAATTTGAGAAGGCATGAAGATAACTATGCGACGCGCGATTTGGAGTTCTTAGCCATTGTATATACCTTGAGAGTTTGGATAAATTACCTGATTGGATGGAAATTTGAACTAAAAACAGACCATTGTGGTATACATCACATCTTTACGCAAAGCGACTTGAACGCGTGACAATGACGTTGGTCGGAATTGATTATCAAGTATGATTTTGAGATTAGTTACATAAAAGGGACAGTGAACAGAGTGGCTGATGTGTTGAGTTGGAGACCATGCATATTTTCGGTGATGCCTCTTTAGACGTATCTACGTGAAAAGATTCTAACTTTACAGCATGACGATGACTGGTACAAATAAGTCAAGGATTTTATCAAACAAAACACAATGATGGTACCAAAATTTGAGGGATTTACTATGGACAACGACGGATTATTGAGATTTAAAAATTGAATTTACGTACCACCCAATGACGAGTTGAGGATTTTGATCCTAAACAACGTTAATAGAGTAGTGTATATGGCTCAACTTGGAGTCACGAAGATGAGGGCAGACCTTAAACCCTTATTCTTTTGGAAAGGAATGAAGGAATACATAGTCAACTACGTGGCAAGATGTCTAGAATATCAACAGGTGAAGCTTGAACATAGACATTCGACAGGATTAATACAACCACACTCTATTTCAAAATCAAAATGGGAGGTCATTTTAATAGATTTCATTGTTGGATTGCCACTAACAGCAAGGAGACAGGACTCGATTTTTGTGGTAGTCGACAATCTGATGAAAAGTTCTCATTTTATTCCTTTGCGTATGACTTATCAGGCACCTGACATAGCTATATTTTTCATCAACGAGGTAGTGAGCTTGCATGGTGTTCCTAAGAGGATTATATCCAATAGAGGATCGGTATTTACAGGACGATTTTGGACTAGTTTCCAAGAGGCCTTGGGAACCCAACTTAACTTTAGTAATGCATATCACCCAGAGACAGACAAGTAGACCGAAAGAAAAAACCAAATCTTGGAGGACATGTCACGTATGTATGTTATGGACCAAAAAAATCATTGGGAAGAGTTCTTTCCACTGGTAGATTTTTCCTACAACAACAGTTATCAAAGCATCATTAATATGGTGCCCTTCAAGTTTCTTTACGAGCAACTGTGTCAGACGCCTCTGAGTTGGGATCAGCTTGAGAATAGGATCCTGGTGGGACCTAAAGATATCCAAGAAATGGAAGACCAAATGAAAACCATAAGAAAAAGGATAAAGGAAGCACAAGATCAACAAAAGAGTTATGTTGATGCGCGTCATGTCGATCGTAGTTATGAAGTTGGCGATTGAGTCTTCTTGCAGGTGAAACCGCATAAGAGTTCAATCAAGTTTGGAAAGGGTGTTAAACTCTCTCCTAGGTTCATGGGACCCTTTGAGATTGTGGAAAGGAAGGGGCCCATGGCCTATATACTAGCCTTGGCTGATTCTTTCAGGCGTATGCACGATGTTTTTCACGTATCTATTTTGAGACATTATGTTAGTGATCCTACACATGTTATTGAAATTAGTTCATTCCATGTATCAGACGAGGGTTCACTCATGGTGGAGCCAATCCACATCCTGGACCATCGCAATCAAAATCTACGACGTCGAACAATAGATCAGGTCAAGGTCCACCAGGACAACTATACTCCGCACTCGGTGACCTGGGAGGACGCATATGATATGTGTCATGAGTTTCCATTTTTGTTTGATAGCTAGACCTATGATATTGTGATACACCTTATTTTGGCACTTACATACTGTGAAACTTCAAGACGAAGTTTAAAACAAGAGGGGGTGTATGTAACATCCTGCTCTTCTGCGCACTGAGCAGACTTATTCTTTGAGGAAACTTGCGTGCAAGTGATACGGTGCTTTATACGATTGGTTGTTTTGATTAATATTATGAGATATTGTGGATTTGATGATATGTTAATTTTGTTGTATTTACATCGACAAGTGCTATTGACTGGTTTCTCCTGAGTGTGTAGGAATCTGGACGTTGAGTATGTCAAGGCATCGATGAAACCCCTTGGACTCCAGATCGAGTCAGAGAGTGGAGTGTTAAGGTTTGAATGTTGTTGATGTGAAATATGTACATATGATTAGATATTATGATGTTGATTGTTATTGCTGACATGATTTGTTCATGGATGCAGGCTGATGATAACTTGTCGATCAAAATCACATTTGGAGTAAAGGGGTCATGCACGACAATGAGAGACATTGAGGGAGAGGTGTGGAAACATCCCTGACACAGCCTACTAGCCCTCCCATCGTGTCTCGAACTGTAGGTTAATGATTACCTGGTTCGAGAAGATCCACAATGTCGTGAGGGTAGACTGTGACAGTTGCTCATGATGATTCTAAAGGGCGTGCAATAAGGCAGGGTCCTTATTCCTTAGAATCTCTTAGTCTCCCACAAGATCACTTGACGGAGTATTGACCCTAGGGGTTTGACGTCTACCAAATTCAGTCAAGAGGCGAGTGGCACCCTTGGATCACGTAGTGCATCTTGAAAGGCACATCGCACAAATAAAATGGAAAGAGGCAAGTGGCATCCTTGGAGCATGTAGTGTGTCCTTAAGGGCATGTCGTGATTTTAATTGGTAAGTGAATAAACCTAATGCCTAGAAAACTATGCCTTCTTAGGACCTAGTCAGCCTTAAAATGAATGATGTGATAAGTAAAGTTTAATAAGTAATTTTCCCTTAATAATTGTCCCCAAGCCTAGTGAATTGAAAACCTAGGTCTGAGTAGAACCTTAGAGCAAAAATAAAAAAATAATTAAACACATAATTAGACAGGAAGGGGGTAAAGAAAATTCAAGCATTAATAATTAAAGTGGAAATTTTAATAAAGGTTTAATTAATAAAACGAGTATTTGGTTGTTTTCGTTTAAACCTACTAATTCTGAAGTTAGTTATAAAAAGGGGAAACTTTAAGAAAAATGGAAACTTAAAGAAAAGGGGGAAACCTAAGGAAAAAGGGAAACTTAAAGAAAAAGGGGAATGTCTAACTTAGTAAGGAATATAGCTTTTGAAACTTTCTATTTATGAAATCAACTAGGAATTAAGTAAGGCATAAGTCATTTAAGAATTGTAAGGGAGTAATGAGACACCGAGGAGCATTTTTAGGAATGCTTTTAGGTGGGTGAGGGAATTAGACAAATTTAATTCATTAATAAATTGATTTTCTGGTGCAACTAGGGGATCGAGCGACATGTGTACGGGGGAGTTTTTTCAAAATTTAATTAAATGAAAAAGGAATCTAATGAGGGTGACCCCTTTGTAGCTCTAGGGGCTCAGGGGGAAGAAGAGTACCCCTAACAATGGCTTGGAGGTACTCGTGAGGTCTTCACGATTAGCAAGTGGGAGAAAGGAGGGAACACAAGAACATAATAACAACCTTAGACTCTTCATCTCCGGTTACGGTAATCCTAAAATGAGTTTGTACTCATGAAGCTTCAATTTAAATGTATTTGATTTCTATTACATATGCATTGCTGGGAAAATTTATTCAAGGCTTTAGAGTTTTTTTTACTGAGATTTAATTAAGCATGTCATTGCGGTAATCCCATCTTTGTATTTGTTCCGCCACGAGGAATTTTCCCGGCCTTATGCTTTCATCATTGCATTATTGTCTCGTTTTCTCCCTGGAAAACCCTTTCTTGTAATTTATTGGATTGATCCTTGATTATCTAACTCATTTCCTCCCGGGCGAAACCCACACTCTGATTCAGTGGTTACATCTGAGTTTTTATGGCACCTTCACTCAGAAATTTTATCTCTGCCCCAAAATAAACTCGCTACCAACCTTTTGATGTAGAACTGATTTAAAAGTTCTTCTCATCCTTACCCACAATTTCTTACTCTTCAGCAAAGTCTTCCTCTGTGATTGCACCTTCTTCTCTGCATTTGTTTTTATCGTTTTTAATACAAAGAAAATTGTGTTTTTATCTTTTGTTCCTCTATCCTTTTAAGTTATTACTTTGTGCCTGAGCAGTTGGCCAGGAGCCAAATCGACTGTCTTTCACTCCGGTCTTAAATATTTAGATTCAAATGCCCTGCTTTCCTGTGCATGGATAATACATGTAGGATCTTTTATCCTCCCAACAAGGAATTCTCTCTTGTGCGTTTATCCCCTCCTTAGCCTCTACGATTATTGTGATTTATTCTCTGCAAACTCATCCTTCCACACAACGATTTTGGGGATGTCTCTCCATTTCACCAAATGTTTTACTCGCTGCAATATGTTTTTACTCTCTCCAATTTGTTTTTACTCTCTGCAATTCATTTTTACTCTCGACAATTTGTTTTTACTCTCTGCAATTCGTTTTTACTCTTTGTGATTCATTTTTACTCTCTGCAATCCGTTTTTACTCTCTGCAGTTCATTTTTACTCTCTGCAATTCATTTTTAATTGGGCAAGCAAATCCATTCTTGTACAAAGAAAGTACCTCTTCATTGCTCCGTGAATAATGTTGTTTTTACTCCCTGCAATTTTGTTTTTAATTGCACTTGTAAGGCTAAGTCGTAGCGTCAATGATAATAGAATAATTTAAATAATAATAAAAATAGTATTATGTTTATGAAAAAAATGGGGGCATGCGTTTATCTAAATCTGGGAATTTGCATGTAGTTTTCAATCTCTCTTTAAACGTGTTATTATGGTTTTATTGAATGTATATCATGTATACTTATGATAATTAACGAAGGAATGTGGTGCGATAATGATCTTTCTGTAGACTTGGAGGTTTAGCTAGTCCACATCTTTATTTAATCCTCATAAATCTTTTGGATATCAATTTCGTATAAAGTCCATTTTAAATGTTAATAAATATAAACCTTTCTCATATTAGGGAGTCGTGCCAAAATTTCGGGCACCCTTGCCACCATGTGAAAGGAACAGATTCTCTTTCCTTTTAATAAAAACCTTGTTCAAAAATTCAAACCTGGTGATTTAAGAGCAGAATGAAATTACTCAATCATTAAAGTTACTAATGGAAAATACTTTTTAACTGGAACTGGCCCTTGATGAACTTAAATTTTCTATTTTAGCATAAACTCCAAGGAACACATTTATATAGTTGGAGTGTTCCTCTTAATATGTTGGATGTGTAAAACATTTTTATATAGTTTGGAACATGAATATATAGTCAGGGTGTTCATTTAAGAGGCTTGTAGATATTTTAATTAATTTTATTATGCTTTCTTCCTTATGATGTTTGGGGAGTAGTGTTTAAAGGGAGTCCTGGTCACATGTTACAATCATTATTAATGTCAATAATGAATTGTTTAATTATGAGATTATTCTTTGTATTGATGAAGGGGTGTTGTAGGGAGAGATGTTTTATGCCTAAACATTTTTTGAGTTGGTTACAACATGCTTGACTTAGTCCTTATGATGATAACTTGCAAATGAAAAACATCTAGTCATTTTATAATCTTTATTTGATTGAATGTTGTTGTAATTTGCTTCAACCATTTATGACGTGCTAATCTGCTATGCTATTTATGTTTATGTGTCACTATCCTTCGTTGACGTGCTGATTGAAACGTTACTGATTTCCCTGATGAGTAATGGTTATTGCTCTAATTATTATTAGTGAATAGGCATTGTCATGATCAAGTGTTGATGTTGAATTCTTAATGCAAAAAGAAAAAAATACCTTTGTGCTCCAACTTTTCTTAGGCATAATATGAGGATGTTACACAAAGAGGGTTTTTTCACTCCCACCATGTGTTGAAGCATCGTTTTCAGGAATTTTTTTATGGATTCAACTTGTCCATTTTCCCGAGGTTAGTAAGGGGATGAATTTTCATGGAGAAAACCTAACTTAGTGTGCAATTCACCCATCATTTGGTTCTGGAAATGGGATCCATGATCAATTACAATAGCTTGTGGGACATCGAATCGAGCGGTGATGTGATTGAACAAAAAAAATGTTGCAGTTTGGCCATCATTAAGGAATGTAGGCATAGCCTCATCCCATTTAGTTAAATAATCAACGACAACAATGATATAACTATGTCCCCCGACTGAGGTAGGGTTACATTACATGAAATCGATACCCCATTTGGTAAAGGGGCCAATGATAACAATGGTATGAAGTGGAGTTGGGTGGGTACATGCTTTCTTCTGAAATATCTGACAAGGTAGTCATTTTTTAATGGTCTCAATGCAATCTTTGAATATGGTAGGCCAAAAATAACTAGCACGTAAAACATTTTGGGTTGTAGCCATCCCAGAAATATGACCGCCACAAGCTACAAGGTGATAGTAATTTAAAACTTATTCACCCTCTTCCTGGGTTAAGCAATGTCGTAAAATAGTATCAATTCCATGGCGGTACAAGGTGCCGCCAAGGATAAGGTAGTTTTTTTAATGGTTTCGAATGCGATGTCGTTCATCACGTGAAATGCTAGGCTGAAAGAATTGGGTCTACAGATAGAGAAGAATATCTCCATACCATGGATCAGACGTACTAATGAGGAAAAATGATTCACCGGGAAGGAAATTGTTGGGCTCAGTATTCTCATTAGTATGGGGAAGATCACAAATTAATTCTGCAAAAACCAATGACTCTTTATCTTTGGATTTGGCAAACTCAATATTGAATTCTTGGAGAATGACGATCCATTTTGAATATTTTCCCCCGATTACTTGACAAGTCAAGATGTGGTACATGGGGTTCAAGTATGCCATGACCATGGTAGTGTGTAACATAATATAGTGGTGAAATATTTGGACAAAAATAACTGCTTCCAAAGACAAGTTTTCGACATGTGAATATCGGAGTTTGGGACCTAAAATAATCTTAGTCAAATAGTAGATCACATTTTCGGTGTCATCATCATCCTCTTGTACTAACACCATAGCAATAATGGAAACCGAGGTATCCAAATAAAGGATGTAATCTTTCACATAATTGGGTGGATGAAAAAGTGGTGTGTTTGTTAAAGTATGTTTGAGATCATCATATGAGAGTTGAGAAGTTGTGTCCCAGATGAAAGAGGTATATTTTTGTAGCAATCTCACGAATCCTTTAGTGATTTCGGTATAATTGCATATAAAATGGAAAAGGAAGTTTTCCTTCCCTTGAAAACTTTGAATTTGGGTAAGTTTGTTGGGAGGGGGTAAATCAAGAATGTATTTGACTTTTAAGGGATCCACCCTAATCCCATCTTTAGAAACTACGAAGTTGAGGAGTCTCCCTAATTCAACAACGAAAATGCATTTATGGGGGTTCAACCGTATGTTGTAAAACCTACATCGAATAAATGTGTCTCTTAGGTGACCAATATGCTCTCGTCCATGAGTCGAGTGAGCTGGCAAGTCATCGAGATAAGGCTCAATGATATGTTTGATGTCATGGAATGCATATGACATAGCCCACTGAAAAGTGGCTCCAACGTTTTTAAGGCAAAAGGTGATTTCTGATAGGCAAAAGTCCCCCATGGGCAAATGAATGTTGTTTTTTGTTGATAAGCCAATAAAATGTTGATTTGGTTATATCCATAAAATCCATCCATAAAATAGAAAATGATGCTTCCAACACAATTATCGATAATTTAGTCGATAAAGGGTGTAGGGTAATTGTCCTTTAGACAAGCCTTATTAATATCTTGATAATCGACACAAACATGAATTGTCCCTTGTTTCTTGGTGAGCGGAACTATGTTGAAATTCCATTCGGTTAGAGGGACGTGATAAATAAAACCATATTTTAATAATTTTTTGACTTATGCCTTGATGGTCACGGTTTTTTTTGGATGAACCAGGTGAAGTTTCTATCTCACAAGTTTGACTCCTGGGTAAGTTATGATTTCATGCACATCAATCAAAGGATCAATCCCTGACATTTCTTCGTAGCTCCAGGCGAAGATGTCACAAAATTATTTAAACAAGGTGGTATAAGTTTCAAATTATTCATATGAACAATTGGCACCTAGTTGTATGTTTTCCACAATACCTTATTTTATGGATATGTCGACAGTAATCGTGTGAGATATTTCCAAAATTCCCCTCAGATATGGTATCATGAGTGAGTATTGAATATTGGGGAGATTTGATGATATTGGTAGGAAATATAACAAAAATATCCTTCTTGATCTCATCCAAACTGGGAATAAAGGAAGGACGATGGTGGTTTTCATCCCATGGTGCATCCTCGATACTAAGCATTTCCATAATAGATTCATCTGATGTAAAAGTTTGTAGGATGTAATCGAAAGTAGAGGATAGGGAATATAACCAGGATGGTAACTGATATTTAGTAGATGCCAACATATGTTTGTCATATAGTGAAAGATAGGTAGAGTGTATGGTGTGGTATTCGACCTCTGTAGGACTAAGTGGCATAGTGTCACATAGTGTATCGAACTCTAAGGGACTAGGTATGGTCCATGGATCAGATGATTCGAAGGATTGATGTTCCATATTTGAAATCATATTAACCATTGCGATGTGTTGTGTGGTTGGAGGAAGAGGTGTAGGGAAGGTACCCATGACAAAAGAATATTTAAAGTGACCTACCCCAACACTTTCATAAGTAATTTTTTAGTCTCCTAGAAAAGGAATATTGTTGGTTGTTTGAGTGTGAGCGTCGGGGGTGTAGTAATCTAACTAATCGATGGTCACAATTTTACCTTGATGAGGGAATTGGACACATCGAAAAAATGATGAAGAGATGACATACATAGCATAAAACCAACTTCTCCCTAGCAACAAGTTATAATCGAGGGGATCATCGACTACTTCAACATCTACAAAGATAGTTTTTCCTCCCAGTTGAATGACTATGAAATGTAATAATCCATGAGGATGGAAACCTCTTCCATAAAATGTTATTAGCATGGTGGGAGATTGATTAAGACCGGGTGATT
>JASDQU010753696.1:61087-72611 GCA_032191745.1 Picea mariana
CATAGAACCAACTTCTCCCTAGCAACAAGTTATAATCGAGGGGATTATCGACTACTTCAACATCTACAAAGATAGTTTTTCCTCCCAGTTGAATGACTATGAAATGTAATAATCCATGAGGATGGAAACCTCTTCCATAAAATGTTATTAGCATGGTGGGAGATTGATTAAGACCGGGTGATTTAATGCCTTTCCAGCAAGCCAAGGACATGACACATGTGGATTCCCCCTCATCCAATATTGTGCGATGAATATGTTGATTCTGGACAACGACATCGATTTGGAAAGCAAGTTGGTGAGAGAGTCACGATTTAAAATTATCCATGTTGAATGTGATATTATTGGGCGACTCAGTATATATAGCTCTGATAGCTGCCAAGAGAGTTCTACATTGGCTAGGGAAGTGTTTTAGAAATTCGAGAGATGACATAGTGCAAGGTGCTTGGGCCAAATCTTTAACAATGTTGTAGTTTTGAGCAGCATGAGAATTAGGATTAAAGGTCGACTTTTAGATTGTTCTCTTGGGTGGAAGTAGAATAGAGTCAAATCTTGGTTTCTCAATATGGATTGGTCCAAACGAAGGAGTAACTAAAGTGAACGGTGGATCTGATGTAGTCCTAGTAGTTACTTTCTACTTATTGGGTTTACTGGCAGTGTGTCATACATCGTAGTATGAGTGGTCAAATATACCCCATTAAACATGTAAATGTGTGCACTCGATGAATTTTCCTCGTTATGACGATGATTTGGGTTACTTACTATTGGAGGTGCAATATTTTGCGCAACCAGTGACTGTTGTTGTGGAAAATGATGTGCTAATACAACAGGTTGAGAATTTCCTTTAAAACGTTTAGTAGCTTCATCCCGATGGGGAAATTCCTATGTGGAGTGATATTCACCACAAATGAGACATGGAAATTTCAATTTTCACTATGGTTGCTTCTCAGTAGCAAGTGGTTGTGCTTTTGTTTTAGGATCTTCAGTTTGATTTTTTTTTTCTTAGGTTTATTCTTAGTTTTATTTCCCCCCCTGAATGTTGTGGAGAAGCAGATTGAACTTCATTCACTTCAGATACTTGATTTGGGGTAGAGTTTGATGAGAGTGGAGTCGACCTGGTAGCTCGGGAAGTGACTAAAAGATTGGTTTTTCCGATCGACTATGAACTAGACTAGGTTTTGATGGAACCGATAACTCCATCTAAATGAGCAGTGTAGGATGGTTTTGATGGGTTAGTTGATGTATAAGGAGCATTTGGAATCAATCCATACAAAGTATCAGATTGGGAATAAACCAAATCCAGATACTGGGCATGAGCAATGGATTTCTCTTCTGTAATGACACCACCCATGGCTATGTCACAAGAAATAGGAGGTAAAAGAGATTTGGTGAACCATTTTGCCAGCAATTGGTCTGGAATGGTTGCTTTGATCAATCATTGTCATTGTCGTCTTCATTCGTGAATATGATTAGAAATATGAACGGAGTTAATCTGATGAAGGAAGGTCAAAATTTTCGTGTCAATTTCTTAGTGGATAGGTAATTGGAAGTGGGTGAGAAAATCCATGGCAAGTGAATTAAAATCTTGAAAAACTTTGCATTGTAACTCAATGTAACATTTATCCGTTGAACCCGTAAGTGTACACTATAAAATACATAAATGGATAGAATCATCCATTAGTGAATTTAATGAACACAATAGATGAAAGGTCATAGTGTGGTTATTAGTGTCTTCACTAGGTTTGTCGTCAATTTAGGAATATTAGAAGGTAACTTTGCAGGAATGATTGGCCAAAAAGGGGAGTGTAATATGGGATTGTTGGCTAATATTGACAGATTAGGTAGATCTAGAGTGGCTACGAACGATAACTTCTGATTGACTTGAGGATGATACTGGTGTGGTATAGGAACACTATTAGGACCGTAAATTGGTTGTGGTGGATAGCTATATCCAGTAGGTCCTCCCATATTTTGTTGATTTTGACTAGCAAAAGTACGATTCATTTGTTGAGGAATTTTCATAAAAGGAGAGGGGAAACCCATTTGTTCCTGGGGAGGATAACCATTCTAACCTAGGGGAGGATAGTTAACTTGACTATTTTGAGGCGGATAACTAGTTTTCCCTTGAGGAGGGTAACTAGGTTGACCTTAATGAGGGTAAGGAATTTACACTTGGAGAGGAAAAGATGGTTGTCCTTGAGGACCCCAAGTGGGATTCAGGAACCTTGGGAAGGGTTGTCCATAATGTAATCCATAAGGATTGAGATTTAATATTCCTCCTTGTGGGTTGGGGTTTGATGATCCTCCTTGATGTGATTGTTGAAAAGGTCCTCCCTGGGGTGGTCCCCGGGATTATGGAAGGTTTCCGGTAAAAAAAGGTTGGAATTATCCCCTATCATCGGTTGGGTATCAACCAGAATTTGACCGGTAAATTTAGTTCCCCCCCTGTCATAATTTGTGCATTGAAGGATGGTATCCCCTAGATAGGGATTTTTCCACTGAAGGGGGGTTGGTCCCCAGTAGGGATTTTTCCCGCAATTGGGTTTTGTTGTGTGGCGGGGTTTTGCATCCTTTGATGTGAATATGTCCCAATGAGGTTTTGTGGAGTACATGAAGTTGTTGCTTGAAGAGGGATGGTAGGTGTAACCATCAGGGTAATTTCAAAATGGCTAGGTAACATGACTCCTATTTCAATTTGAACTTGTCCATAAGTGGTAGTGGTATTCACCATTTGTTAGATGGTGGGATCAATGGGATGACTTGATGGTCCTGCATCTGCATCGACAGTGGTATATATATGTGGAGAGTCAAAGAGTGGTCAGATGAAATTAATTTTTTCATAAAGATCTTGAACTGATGGAGTTCTCCATATAGAATGAACATGAGTTTATTATGGATCTACCATTTTAGTAGAGAGTACAAGGGTAGTGGATTCTTCATTGAAAATTGTTTGTTGTGTCTCCATGTCTAGTTGATTATATGGCCTTGACGGTAGGATAGGGTGATCTTCTACTACAATGTTACCAAAGGAATCCACTCAGATATGGAGTGGATCATGAGGAATTTCCAAATCCAAGTTTGTAAGAAGGGTGTAACCTTCCTAGACCAAAACTATATCTCTCTCAAGATTTTCTATCAAAGGAGTGGTGACACTCCCAATTTCTGAATAGTTTTCGACCTCTTCATGGTAAGTGTCTTCAAGTGAGTTAGGAGGTATGAGTTCGTATCCTTCTGGAGGCAACCCTTGCATCCTACATGATCTACGAAGATATTTATCGGCCATAATGACAATTTTAAGGATAACTAAAGTAAACAAACAACATTCGCTAAGAAATCTAGAAAAAAAACAAGAAAAACAATGTCTTCTCTCAATGAACGTACTAGTTGGTGATGAAATCCAACATCGTGTGATCAAATTGATAAGGGGATAGGATATGAGTGAGTGGATCAGTTATGTTGGTGTTCTTCTTAACAGACTTACACCTTGGTGCAAGTTCCCTCATGGTTTGACCCATGGGCTACCCTCCAAGGAGCCTGAGTGAGTTTGGCAAACGTTTGTTCCAGGTACAACAAAGACTTCCCTTCAGCATCACCTTGTGTAAGGACCCTAAATATTATGGCCACTAAGGATACCAACTCACAGTTAGCCTCTAGGAAGGTACAATTGTCAGTTGATTTTGAATGTATGGGAAGGATATCAAGCCCAAAATTCTTCAAGAGAACTGAGGACAAATGGATCGGTAAACTTCAAAGAACCCCGAATGGATTCAGAATTCATGAAGCTCCAAGACCAAATGAAAACATTTTATCCTCAAGAAGAACCCCCAATATACGATCATACCACTATGATTGGTTAAGCCTCAGATGGATAATATTATTTTCTCTCCCGCCTGCGACCTCATGTTTAACCCCTGTGTCAGAGGGAGATCCCAACTATGCTTAGATGAAGGTTGTATTTTCTCTCCCTATCACAAGATTATGATTTTGTCTTGAATTCTTTGGATATTTATTCTCACATCTTATTCCAAAGATCTAGTCCTAGTCTATTGTTAGTGTAAAGATCCAAAATTAAAATTTTCTAGTTCGATTTTAATTAGAGTTCATTTTCTTGGTTGTTCATTACACAAGGGTGAATGATAGTGAAACTGATGATGTTTGAGACTTGACTCCACAAAAAGGTAAAAATAATGATATGAAAAATTTATTTTCAATGAAATTATAGCTATGGGAAAGAAAAGAGTTTCTTTTCTTTTGTCACTAACAAACACTCAAGACTGCACAATTTTATGCTATTTTGTTCTCAACAAGAATTTGGACAATTTCCAAATTATAAAGAAGACATTTTCAATATCCAAAACCAGTGCATACAAATATTTCTTTGTTTGATTGTGGATGAAAACTAAGATGTTCATATAATTCTTTGTTCTTTCACTAATAATGAAAAAGGTTCAATACTGTGATTTGAAAAAGAAGAAGCAAACGCACACAAACAAATACACTCTCAGTAGTAAACAAGAGACCGAAAGAAAAACAACCACCTAACTATTGACTCAAAGAAAAACACAAAGAAACCAAAAGTTACACTTTATAGTCTTCCATAATTGAGTAAGGGATCAAAGATAAAGAAAACAATACTGTGATCAATTACCTTCCTTGCGAAAACCTCCAATCAATCAGATAATTGAGAAGAGTGGAAAAAAGAAACCAATTTTGAGAGAGAACGATTGATTTTGAAATAAGGAAAGACAACACAAAATCAATAAGGACTAAAATAATGAAAGTTAGCAAGTTTGAGTCAAACAGAGGACAAGATATGACAGAATAAGATCTGATTTAGAGAAAGAGATCCAAATACTATACCCAAGAAGCAAGAAAGTCTACAATTTTTCAAAGAAAGAAAAATTGGCGCTCTAGTAACCAGAGCATTGCAAAGCTCCCTAGTAGACTCTAGGGGAGCATTGATTAAGCAACAATGCTATGACTTGAACTACAGAAGGGCACTAGTTATGAGGAAAGTTTGAGGAAAATCTTAAAAAGCTCAATAACTCAGGAAAATTTATTTAGAGGCTCTATGAGAAAACTTATCAAAGACAAAAAGAAGTAAAGACATATTAAATTAGAATATATGATCTAATTATAGGAAAAGGTCATAGATGAACCAAGGAAAGAGCAAACTGAAAATTTGATCCCCAGTGGAGTCACAAGTTTTTGTTATAGAAATATTCCCTTGCGGATAGGTGAACTTTCCCTTGTATTACTGACCCCCTATACCAAGACAGAAACAATCATTTGGACACTACAATTCCTATAGAATCATTTTTATTATCAAAAAAGAGAGGAGAACGTAAAGTAGGATGTACTATGTTTATGACATTTTTCATAGTTGCTTGATCTAATTCTTGGCGCAAATCAATACCTGCAATGAACAACAAGAAACAAGAGACTTCCTTCTACTCTAATGGATTAGGCAAAGAAAATTCATTTATGAAAATCAGATTAAACATAGACAAGAAGATGAAACCACATACTTGAAGGAAATAGGCCAAGTATATTAGATGAGAAATTCAAGAAGAAACTTACAATCTTCAGATGATGTTGCAGCAACCTCTTCAAGTCTAATTCAAATAAAGATCTAATTCTTTGCTGATTTTTTCCTCCTTATTCACCATGGGAATGCCTCCATTTGTAATCTTTGAGAGGCTCAACTACCTTGGGAATATTTGGAATTAATTGAGGATATGGCTCCAATAGTTGTGATATCTCCCTTAGATGCACCCTTAGAGTTAGATTCGAGCCAAAGCAACTCGATCCATCCATACCTATGTTTAGAAGAAAATGGGATTTCTTCCAAGTTTTCCTCAACCAACTCAACGCTCCCATAGAATGGGCAGTAGAGTGATACAACACTCCCCCTAAGATGGACAAAGAGTGCTAGCGCTCCATATGTATGAGCATGTGAGCGTTGATCTTCCCAAAAGTTTCCAAGATGAGCAATTCCCATAGAAAAACATTTGTTCCGACAATCAGATGATGGGGTTTCTTCTTCTAACATGTTTTAGGGGTTGTATCAAGTATTTTCATGGTATCGTTCATGATGTGACACTTACAGAAAGATAATGTGACACTTGCGAAAAAGTGCGACACTTATGACAATGAGAATGTAACATTGTTGAAGTGAGGAATTTTGATGTGTAATAGGACTGGGCACTCATAACCAAAGGAAGTAGAATTCATCCAAGTATGGGTGGAGCGCACTTGAATGCAGCCCAAGAGATGTGCACCCATGGGAGAAGTTGACTCAGTGAAAAAAGAATGGTTATGTCTTTCCTTGGTGAAAGGAAATGATTGTTGGGGATCCATGTAAGCCAAGAAGAGAGCACCATTCGAACATATAAAGTTGGATGAAAAATACAAGTATGAACCATGCAAAAGAATAGATGAAATCATAAGCACCGAAGATGAATTACTCATGTAATGATATTTGGATGAGGTGACGAAGAGAGAGAATACAAGGGTAGTTCAGTTGTATGGTTTTTCTTGTAAACGCCTTTGGTGGGTGGCATGAGTTATCTCAACACTTTGTTGTTTTTGTTTATTAAATATTTCTTGGTATTAGGCCAGTTTTTCTGCCCACACAAATATTTCATTTATACTTGTATGGTTTTTGTTCTTTACTTTTGCATTAACTAAGTAAATGTAACACACAGATAACTAAGTAAGAAACAAAGGTTCGGTGAAGGCGTATTCTAGGTCAAGTAATTCAGTTAAGCCTTGTTGTTGAATGAAAGGTGTGGGTGATGTGTGATGCTGAGGATGTTGGGCATCCACAACCTAATTGAATATACCAGCATCGTGACAGTTGCACTTTATTCCATAAAGTGCCTCAAATGGGCTCATCTTTAAAGATGATTGATATCCATTGTTGTAGTCAAACTCTACCAAGTGAAGGTAATATTCCCATTTTGATGGTTTATCCATCACATACATTCTAAGCATATATTCAATCTCTTGATTTAACCTCTCTGTATGTCCATCTGAATCAAGGTGATAAGTTGTGTTAAAGTTCAGACTTGTCCCAAATCCTTTGAATAGCCCTTTCCAAAAGTTCAACGTGAACTTGGGATCTCTGTTAGACACAATTGTCTTGGGTACACCATGCAACTTAGAAATTTATCACATGAATATTTTAGCAATGTGATGCACATATGTCGCACCCCGCAATATCATATTTTTAGCATGCACATATGAAAATTCTTATTTAATATGCACCATGGCCACACTGAAATTCCAAATTCGACCACTAACCAGTCCAAATTTTTCCTTAAGTATAATTATGCCCATGTAGGCTTAGTGTTGAAAATGGAGCTCTGATTCTTCTTGTTGACCTCTGGCCCATAAAAGTCTAGTGTTGAACCAATCACTTTGATACTAGAATGTAATGTCCCCAGCCACCTATTCTAGGACCTGTTGCACAACCTCTCCTAACTTCATGCCTCGTACCTCAAGTAACGTTCCCGACTTACTACTGAGCAACATTAACTTAAAAAAATTACTGCGTAGTTAACATTCAGACTGGGTAGAAACACTTGAGGAAATGCACACAAACCAAACTAGTTCACTCTACACCACATTCCTTCCTGATTAAACAAATTATAATAGTGTAAGCAACACAAAATGAAATTTTACACACCATCATGTTGTTCACACCATCATTATTGTCCATATAACCAGCTCTTAACATGTGAACACTATTGCGCACATACTAATATGAAGCACCTGAATACCACCATGCACATAACCATACTGACACCCCTGGAAGGTCCTACTTTCCCTGTGTGCGTAGACTACTTCCAATGCCCACAACGAATCCAGTCACCTGTGCACACAGACCACTTTCTGCGCGCATGGTACTCCTAGCCTCATGTAGGAATCTCTTGACCATTTACCAGGACTATATTTGCATAAATTACTTATCAACTAACGTACTTGACATGTACAAAAACTAAGCTGAATAACCACATTACACGTACATGAATAAACAACATTAAACATAATAACAACCAGTATTCATATGCATTATCATACAAGAGGTAAACCTTAACCAATACAGGTAAATGAGCATGTAATAAATAGACAAGTACATAATAACACTCATCTTTCAAAAAAGTCACCAACTACGTACATGACTCAGATTTTTCTCTGAACCATAGACTTTGTTTCTCATAATATTTTAGAAATAGGTTACCCTCGAGTTGGGGCTCAAACTCCACCGCAACAAAAGAACTTTTAGTGTCAATCCATGATTTAACAATCAACAAAATTTCTCACTCCAAGGTGTCGACTACTGCAACTAGTATACAACCCCTCATTCCCCACATGCATGTCCCACCTCGGGATGTGTGCCCCTTCTCTACTCAACATTCCTTCAACTTCCCCACTTCCCTTCTAGGGATTCAAAAACAGGTTGGATCAGGAAGTCTCATAGTACTACAACTAATGCCAAGTGCACCAGGGAACAATTTCCATCAAAATCTCACCTAGAGAGAATGTTCGCAGGCCTGAAAAACCACCTCTTCGACAAGTTACTAGCCTAGAAACCCACTTCTTCTACAACATATGGGACTGATGAACCACCTCTTCGAAAAACCACAAGTTTTCCCAAGAACAGGGACATACGATACAGTACGACACAAACTCTTTTTCTAAGGAAAATCCATCTGAATCTCCCGATAATAATGGATTTTCTTCCCCAAAATACACTAAGGCCAACAATGTATATAGCATACCTTCAAGTAGACAATTGTCACATTCGAAGCTAACATTAACCACTTGGTGACTCATTTCCATCCCTCAGGAACTTAGGATAAATAATATATCCGTAAGGTTACACTTTTCAAAAATATCATTAAAATATTTCACCCTTTTCCCTTTTTCGGTGGAGTTCAACCCCCTGTCTCTTTTTGTTTGGTATGTCTTTGTGAAACAATTTTAGTTTATTATTAACTTGATTGTGGTACACTTTACAAGGATAGGCACATTGGCCTATTTGTGTACCATCTCACCATACCAATAGTCACACAGGCTCTCTGACCTCAAAGGATATACATACATATGTATAAATTACAATCGTTTCTGCACTTTCTTGAGTGTGTGCAACATTGTAAAATATGTGCACCCTCCTTTTATGTAAAATCCACATGCACTAGCTCAGGTACACGCAACACTATGGAATATGAGCACATTTTTCTTTGGTTACAAACCTCACATACTACTCAGGTGTGCACAAAACCAAAATGGATCATCAGCCTATATTTTCATTACATTTACACATGTTGCCAATGTCTCATCAGCCTATAAGGAAAATTACATTGCACACTACTCAGGTGCATGCGAAATAAAAATGGCTCACCATACTATATGCACAACTACAAATGGGGTTTGGATTAAGGACATTACAAGAGTCCTAGTCCTGATGGAATTCCCTTTGAATTTTTTCTTAGATATTATGATTTCATTGAGGATGATCTTTGTAGGGTAGTGTGTTGATACTAAGAGGGGGTTGAATCAGTATCAAGTACAATTTAAAACCTTTTTCAACTTATACTTAAACCATTCAATTATATCCAATGAGCAATGAACAATAGTATAAGAGTTACACCAATACACCACAATACACTATGCACAATATATGAGAAATAATCAATAGTTATTGTTCAAGGGAAGTAATGACTTCCAAAGGTAGCTACAGCTTCCAAATGTAAAGGGAGGGATAAAACTACAAGAGGAAGATAAAATCCTCCAATATCAAGAGAGTTTTAAACTCTCCATCCTTTCCCCTTCCTTCCACCCAAGAATATATGAGAGATAATAAAATTTTACATTAAATCATCACCATCAACCAACCATCACATAGAACCTGATAATGCTTCCTGAGACTTCTTCAACTTCTGAAATTCTTCAATTCTCAGAATACTCTGATATTGTAGATAATATTACTCAATGTATTCTATGAAAATTCTCCAAGTTTCACTCCTTGAGTCCTCCCCAAAAAGAAGTTATAGAGAGAATGGTAGACCTTGTTCAATTCTAGTTTATTCAGGAGAGCGAATTTATACAAAATGCCCCGTGCTCAATATTTAACATCAAATTCTGAAACTCAGAAAAAAGAAACTACAGTCCGTAATAATTCCAATGAAATTGGTCTCACATAATTTGGTTTCTCTATGAATAACTTATGATTGTTTTACCCAGAATACCTTTTTATTGACTAGCTTCAGGACTAGTCAAAAACCCTATCTTCCACAGAGTGTAGCTCCAAAATTATAGCGAATAAAGAGCTGAATTTTTTACCCCAGGTAACCTAATATGTTTTCTCAATACCATATCAATTTCACCATCTGAATCTTTCTAGAAAACAAATTATAGAGAAAATGGTAAGATGACCTGTAAATAACATACCTTAGAACACATCACCAAAAGACTCCATCCTCCCTTGAAATCCGGCCTTCTTTACTTCTGATTTCCTCTTAAATTCGACTTATATATAAAATGAATGTATAATGATATGTATTTGTACCATTTATGTCACTTTATTTAACATTAGGTCTGACCTGACACTTTTTTATTTTGTAATTCTTTTATTTAATAGTCTTCAGGGCTGACCTGTATTTCCTTTTTCAATTCACTTTGTCATCTTCAAAAATTGATTTATCCCCAACCATCAAGATTCACATGGCGTGACACATACCACCAAAAACAACATGATGTATACTATCCATCCATGGGTTTTGTATCTTCATGTGCATTTTCCTTCATTTCTAAATACCATATCAATATTGAGGTCCAAAACCAATGACTAGCATTGACATCAATGACAACAACCAATCTTCCAACAATCTCCCCCTTTGTCATTGATGGAAACACTCATTCTCCCCCTATAATCATGATCCCAATTTATCTCCCCCTTTGACCTCAATGGCAAAGGGTCGGGCTTCTCCCCTTGATTTTAATGGCAAAAGGTAACTCTCTTCTTTGGGGTTGCTCCCCCTGAACATGTGGCACTCAATAATACTTCATCCTTATTTTTGGTATTTGGGACTTTTTCTTCCTTGGAATCCTTTTGTGTGTCTTATTTATTCTCTCTCTTCTTCATGTATATGATTTATATGTTGTTCGGTCTTCTTGTTGCAGTTGCAACCAATCTTCCTGAGTTATTTTCTCTTATTTTACATTTTCGGGAGTCAAATGTAAGAGTGTATCCTTGATCACATATTTTGTTGACACTGATGAGATTATGCTTCAGATCTTCAACCAATAGGACTTTTCCTACTTTTACATTTTCACTTCCAAGATTTACAGTTCCTTTTCCAAGTATTTTGGTAGATGAGTCATCTCCAAATGCATCATTTCCACCCTTTTTCTTCAAGATGACAAATTTGTTTTGATCTCTAGTCATATGAGATGAGCACCCACTGTCTATGAACCATTCATCTTCTTATTTGCATTCTTTAGTGACCAATGTTATTTG
>JASDQU010753697.1:1882-37107 GCA_032191745.1 Picea mariana
CTATAGATGTTAGGATTGGTCCTTCTAGTAGCCATAGCCATATTTTTACTTTCAACATTTCTTGCCACCTTAAATGCATTCTCCAATGATTTGGGTTCCCAAAGGCAAACCTCATGTTGAATGTTATCCTTTAAATTTCCTATGAATACATCAATCAAGTGCTCATCTAGAATATTGATTACCTTTATATTCAATCTTTGGAAGTTCTCAATGTGCTCAGTAACTGAACCCTTTTGCTTGAGATTTGTCAATTGGATAAAGAAGGTATTGCTCCTTGTATCCTCATAGTGTGCTATCATTTCTTTCGTGAAAATTATCCAAGTGACGAGTGATTTGCAAGAACAAAGCCATCGATACCATACAAATTGATTAGGTTCTAAATATAAAGATGCAATTCGTACATTTTGTGTATGTGGCACATTATGGAGATCAAAGAATTGCTCCATCTGAAGTATCCATGTGATTGGGTCCTTGCCATCAAACTTCCTCATATCAATCTTAGGAACGTGGTTGGTCTTCAAACCAAAGTTGGAGTTTCTCCATTCTTGATTCACCTTCCTTGTTTCCTCATCATGAATTTCATGGGATGCATTTTCACTTTCAGGTGTCTTCTCTTTTACGAAATTTTTCAATACTTCCATGATATCCCCTTTTAAACCATCTATCTTAGTATCCAACTTAGCTTCCATTGAATCCATCTTATTTTGTAGTTCATTTATGTTCCTATGCATTTCTTCACCTTCATCAAGAGTCCAAGTAGGATTTTCTGGAGGCTTATTTGGTGTAGAAGTTCCCTTTTTGGGTGGCATGTTGGCCAAGTATCACTTTTGAACATTGATTTTGAGGTGGTTCTGCTAGACAATATTTCTTTTGTTGTATCTCCCAAGTTTCGTATCTTCTGGGTATGGAACTTTATTTTATGTATTTCTTTGATATTTCTTCTCTGCAATGCCACAGGTCTGATCAAAATTGGATGTGCCAAGTGAAATTTATGGTAACTTCCCCACAACTTGTCGATTTTTGGCCTTTCCAAGAGATCTCACTTGTATAGTGTTCCCCACACAAAATAATTGATATAAAATTATGAAACTTGTACCATAAATACTACAAACTATCCACGACCCAATGTAACTAGTCCCACACAATTTGCATACTCTAGGAAGAAGTTATGATTGTTTTACCTAGAACACCTTCTTGAGACTAGTCAGATATCCTATCTTACACAGGGTGTATCTACAAATTTAAGATGACCCAAAAGTTGAAATTTTTACCACAGATACCTTACTAATTTTTGTAAATAGCCTCCAGAGCTCAAGGTCTGAAATGGTACAAAAAAAAATTTATAGTGAAAATTCCGCAATGACTCAGTTCAGGATGATTCCATAACCTTATCCTGGACAGGTTGTATCTCTGAAAGTATAAGGCCTCAGGAGATAAATTTTGAACCCAACGTACCTTGATTTTTCTACTAAATATCTTCCAAGTCGTTCCTTCTGAAATGTTGTAGAAAAACATTTATAGCAAAAATTCCAAGGTGTCTCAGATGTAACAGCGAAACCTCAAGAGCTTGATCTCCGATACCATATGTTAAGAACCAAATATCAATATAGCATAGAAAATCCTCAGAAAAAGTACTCGACTCCTTGAAAAAGAGAGAATTTCAGATAATAAGCCTCTTCAAGGGGAAAACCTCCTTTTACCCCACTTAAATGTTCAAGTACAAGATGATTCAAAATGAAAATGTCTCCTTGGTATATATAGGAGACTAGGAGGTATAATTACAACTAATGGCCTAAAGCCGACATAAATAAAATAAAATTACTAATATAATATGCCCCAATTAAGGGGTAATGAGCCAATATTAGGGCTTAATAGTCTTTCCCTCTGACGAAGCAATATTTGAAGCAATGACTAGTCCAGATAAACCCTGGGAAGATCTTCATCACAAATCATACTTCCTCCCAGAGTTAAGCCGACTTGAAGTGGGAGAATTCACCGTGACCATGATGGGAGAGAGGTCTTGTCCTATTAATACCTTAGCTACACATGAGGTTTATGCTTAGGGTAATATGGAAACTATCACTGAAACCTTACCGATCAATATTTCCCAAAACCCTGGCATCGTGGAGAATGTCTTCATTGGAGCGGATTTCTCCCCCGAAGAGATTCAAATCTACACAGATCTTTTCAAAGAATTCTGTGACGTTTTTTCCTAGTCTTATGAGGAAATGCCAGGCATCCATCCAAGAACAGTTGAACATGAAATTACAATGTATCTTGATGCCAAGCCGGTTTGGCAGAAGGTTCGTCCAGTTAATCCTAAGAAAGCAGCAGCCATTAAGGTTAAGGTTGAGAAATTGCTAAAACTTGGGTTTATTTATCCGATCCATTTCACCCAATGGGTGTCAAACCCCGTGTCAATCAATAAAAAACAAGGCACAATTCGTGTATGTACTGACTTCTGTGATTTGAACAAGGCATGTCCCAAAGATAATTTTCCCACACCGTTCATCGACCAAATCATTGATGAATGTGCGGGTTGCGAAGCCTTTTCTTTCATGGACAATTTTTTGGGATATAATCAAATCCAAATCAAAATCGAAGACCAAAAAAAAATGGCATTCATCTACCCATGGGGTACATTCGCATATCGTAAAATGCCTTTTGGTCTAAAAAATGTTGGAGCCACCTTTCAGTGGGCCATGTCTTTTGCTTTTCATGACCTCAAACATATATTCGAGGCCTATATAGATGATTTAGCATCACGATATCGCAAGAGAATGGATCATCCCACACACCTCCAACTTATCTTTGAACGTCGTCGCTACTTTCGGATTCGTCTGAATCCAAACAAGTGCAGCTTTGCATCACGTCGGGACGATTGTTAGGTTTGATAGTGTCAACAACAGGGATCATGGTCGATCCTCTCAAGGTTGAGGAAATAATTATATTTCCCCCCCATGTACAATCCTTCAACTTCAGCATCTACAAGCAAGGCAAACTTTTTATGACACTTCATTGCCAGCTACGCCGAAATCACCAAGGGCTTTATGCGCTTACTGAAGAAAGGCATTCCATTTTACTGGGGTGATGCRGCTCAATGCTCTTTCGACGCATTAAAACATGCCCTCACAACTGCCCCTCTGCTCCGTCCACCTAACTATAACAAAGATTTCTTATTATATCTAGCTGCAGCAGAGTCAACCATTGGCATGGTTTTAGTTCAAGAAGATGACTTGTTCACAGAATACGTGATCTATTACCTGAGCCAAGGCCTCGTAGGACCGGAACTTAATTATTCTCACATTGAAAAACTTGTGTTGGCAACAGTTCATGTTGTTCAATGGTTCCATCATTACGTTATTTTTCGCAAGACCACCGTCATTGTTGTCGTGAATCCATTCCAGTACATGTTGACACGACAGTTAATAGGCATAAAAATCAATAGATGGATAGTCATCCTCCAAGAGTTTGACTTAGACTTCGTTTCAACAAAGTCCAAAAAGTCACTGGTCTACGCAGAACTTATTTCGAAACTTCCGGTTGAGTCAGGTGATGTTGTGCCTGAAGAATCGCCTATCCAGAGAGATATGTTTTTTATCACATCTTCAGATTCTTGGTATGGAGATATACTTATCTATCTCCAGACTTTGAAGTGCCCCACCACTGCTTCTCGTGATGAGCATTGACGTATATGCCATCAGGCTAAGAATTATTTCATACTCGAAGATACATTGTATCGGAGAGGTGTAGACTGCATCCTACATCGATGTCTCACACATGAGGAATAAATTATCGTGCTTAATGATTGCCATACTAGAGCTTGTGGTGGTCATTTTTCTGGGTTGGAAATAGCCCAAAATATTCTATGAGAAGGTTACTTCTAGCCGACACTTATCAAAGATTGTATCGAATCGGTCAAGAAGTGCCATCCGTGCCAAATCTTCTCTCGGAATATGAGGCCACATCTTTCTCCCATGTTTCCTGTCATCACCGTTGGTCCCTTCACTAAGTGGGGGATTGATTACGCTACTTGCAACCCTCTTTCAACAAGGGGGCACCACTATATCATCGTAGTTCTAGACTACTTCACAAAGTGGGTCGAAGCTATGCCAATGTTTAAAGATGATGGAGAGACTGCAGCTCTCTTTTTATTCAATCAGATAATAGAAAGGTTCAGTGTCCCAAGGGATATTGTCATTGACCATGGCAGTCACTTTCAGAACCAAATGATGAACGAGTTAACATCAAAGCTTGGGTTACGGTAAGAACATTCATCACCCTACTACCCCCAAGCAAATGGGAAGGTGGAGGCTGTAAACAAAACTCTTAAGACTATTTTACAGTGAACTATCAACTCAACCAAGTCAAGTTGGCATTTGATGTTATACTCAGCATTATGGGCTTACCGAACATCTGTTAATACTGCAACCATATTTTCACCTTTTCAACTCGTTTACAAGTTGGAGACAGTCTTGCCCATCGAATGTCAGATCCTGTCTCTAAAGTTGGCAGTACAATTATTGCCCGACACTTCTCCACTTGAAGAACGGTTAGTATACCTTAAGCATCTCAATGAGCAGCGTCATGATGCGGCCCTAGTCAATGAGGCTCAAAAACATAAGGTCAAGTGTCAGTATGATAGGTCTGTTCGTCCTCGAATTTTCTCTGAAGGTGACCTTGTCCTAGTCTACGACCAAGATAAGGACCCCCTGGGGGCAAGAAAATTCAAACCCATGTGGTTCGGACCCTTCATCATAAAAGAGGTTTTAAAAAAGGGCGCTTATCATTTGGTTGATTTTGAAGGGAATTCTTTGGCGGAGCCTATAAATGGGCTCTACCTCAAGAAGTATTACTCATAGGTAGGTCACTGTGGGTAACTTTTTGTAATATATGTATAGTCTATGTACTATTACTTTTTAGTTTCTTTTAGTATTATGGACGTGTCGTTGATATTATATTTCATCACTGTGGCAGATGTCAAGTGATTCTGAGGTGTTCTTTGGGTATGCATACGGTGCTAGTCGACACATTCGGAGGCTTGCCTCCGCAGCTTGGGTGATCTTTACACCTCAAGGCCAGTTATTATCTTCTAGAGGGATACGCTTAGGTGACACCACAAATAATGTTGCCAAGTATAGCGTAGTTATTGAGTTACTTCGTGATGCTTTGTCAGTGGGTATCTCTCATCTCTGGGTCTATCTCGACCCTCAACTAGTTGTGTCTCAGTTAAACAAAGTGTATCGGGTTCATGATCCAACTTTACACTGACAATTCCTTTGGGTACGTCTCTTAGAACGAAACTTTGATTATATTACATATTTTCATGTTCCTAGGAGGTTAAATCAAGTTATAGATACTCTAGCTAATCAAATTTTAGATTGGCATCTTGCACACATATGAAAGAACATTAACATAAGCACGTAAATACATTATTTGTACACATGATCCATAAGACACAAAAGACCAAAAAAAACCATATATAATATCATAAAGTAACCAGAGTACATAAATGGACGCAAGCGCCTCAAAAATAGGACTAGTAACGAGTCACAGGGCTTATGCCATCAAAACATATATACAAGTAGTGTTTGTGGCACATAAAATGTCTAAATAAGTTCAGGGCCTATGGGCCCTGTTATACTAGTCCACAGCATGGGCTAAATGCCTAAACAATAGGACCCACATCCGAGGTGCCCCCACTACATGAGGTTGCATAGATGGCGACAGGTCCTCAATCTCTGCCATCAGGACTGTGCAAGTGAGTGCAGTAAATTTCTATTCAACTTGTCTAAGCACCCTCTCAGCCTCCCCGGCTGAGAGTTCTCATGCTATTACTGGTCCCCCGGTAGCGGCCCCTGGCCGAGGACGACGCCTGTTCCTTGCATAATCGGCAGGTTGCACTAGTCCCACATCTGCATGCAACAAACGTATATCCATCAAATACTCTAGCATATAAAAAAATGATGATATATAACAAAAACGACATAAAAATTATATATACAACAAAAAAAACTACAAAGGTGGAGACTTACTCATCTCCCCTCACTCCTCACCAGGAGGTACTGGTATCTCCGAGTCTCTCGAAAAATCAATCCTGGCATAGGGGTGGTCCTCTATAACTGGGATCTGTCATGAAAGCCATGCAAAAAGTCATCATCGAAGGACTCATTGGTCCTTCCACCACCCTATCACAACAGTAATACTGCCCACCTACAAACAACAGGAAAAGAGACCTGATGTCCTCGTACCACTACCCGAGGACTAAAACTCGGAACTCTCTCGAAAAAGAACGAACACAAAATAGTCCCGAACCCGAAGTTCCTCTGTGTTCGCTGATGACAATCTGTCAATTGCCTCTTCATACACTCCAATAGTGTAGTACTCTAGTCAAAAATTTGTGCATTCAAGCACTAGACAACATAGTTCATATGTGTGTGGGACGCCTGATGCAAGCTTGTTGAACTGGTAATCTACCCAGTGAGTAATAATATCGCTTGCAGTGATAGGTTAGTGATATTGCTTATAGGCACCTAGGAGCTCAAACGGTTTGTCCCAGCATCACAGTACAGGGATATCAATTCTGCTATGTTATGCAGCCCCGACGGAAACGTCCTGAAGTTGACTGGTTCCCCTCTCCTTGAGAGGCTAGTCAAAAAGTAGATATCCTCGGTGGTGGGCACCAATGATTTCCCCTCTAGCATGAAAGCCTCTGGATCAGGGTGTCAATAGTCAACCAAGGCATTCAGTAACCTCGATTTCTCCCATATAAACAGACATAGGAAGAACTTTCACAAACCACATTGCATTAACATAGCCATAGTGTTCAGATCTCCCATAACCAACTCACCAACTTCTTCATGCTCCCTTTCCCTCCAGTGGACATACATCCTGCCAAAACAACAAGGTTCAAGAGGGTGAGTGAGTGCTTTTTTATTTTTATTTTTATAAAGGGAGGTCCACGCGTGCTATCTAGGTGACAGTCGCATGTACATGTGGGCAGGTTTTACTCTGCCCGAGTGTACACGTGGCCTGTCTAGAGACAGACCGCGTGGACCTAGGGCCGACCTTTTAAAGGTCAACGCTCACCCAAAAAATGAAATGGAAAGAAAAAATAAAGAATTGAATAGCTAGATAGGGGAGTTTGTACTTACTTGGTCCAGACAGAAGTTCGTTTCATCCACTGTAGCTCCCAGAATCACCACTTTTATCAAGGGGGGTCTTTTGGCTCTAGAGTCAATTTCCAAATTAGCAATGGTGATAATGAGCTGCCAGCTTCTATTTATAGACTTTTTGGCCTCTTTTTGTCACTTTTTTGGCCTCCCTTATCATTTTCTTTATACCGAAAACCATTTAGAGTGATTCAGGAGTTGCATCGGAGGGATTGATAGAGTATTGGGACAATTTTTGGGAGTTTTGAGTAATTTTCGCTGGTCCATGAAAGATTTTCCGACGATCAACTTGAGCATATAGGTTAGGTTTCTACCTGGATTTTTGTATTTCGTTGTCTTTTTCCTTTGCCATAGGATCGATCCCATCAGGTTGTGACACAGAACCATCATCTCTTCTTTAGAAGTGTCGCAACTTGGTGGCAAAGCTTACCAGAACATGGATGACCTAGGTAGATCCTGGTTGTATTATGGCATTCATGCTGTCTCTAAAAACACTGTAGGCTCGGGAGTCCTTATAGTCTTTCCTAAATATGAGTTTGATCCTCATTTGCATGATTCTTCTTCTCTCTTGACCTCACCCTCAGGACTCCCAAAATATAAAGAGTCTCCTTTTAAGCCCTTTTGAGACCCTCTAAACATGAAAGGATTTCTAAGTGATCTTGTGGCCTTTCACTCTCGTTAAACTAAAATTTGAAGTCACGTCTGCCCGGCGGTAGTTTACCACTTTTTCGGTCCGGATGGTCAACTATACAAACAAAGGTATACTCTATGGAACTTCAGCTCTATAGAAGAGTACTCTCAGGTATAATTTTATCCCTTTTTCAAGCCTGAGGGACTAAACTTACGAAGAAGGAACCCCCACGAATTCCATAGTTAAGCTCTTTTTAGACTCCCTAAAATTGAAAAGATCGTCGAGTGACTTTATTCTTTCACACTTGTTAAACTGGTCCAGAATAAAATTAGCGACAGAGTCCATAGTTAATCTTTTTTCAGACTCCTTAAAAATGAAAAAATGGCCAAGTGATCTTGTCCTTATCACACTCGTTAAAATGGTTTTGAATCGACATCTTATCGGTGCTAGTTTACCCCTTTTTCAAACCGACTAGACTATCTTCGAAAAAGGTGTTACACATCAAAATTACTCACTTCAATAGTGTCGCAAGTGTTTTCATTACAAGTGTCGCAAGTGTCGCATGTTTCTCACAAGGTCGCAAGTGTCGCATGTTGCTCACAAGTGTCGCAGGTGTCAAAGAAAGCATGTTGCCATGATGCCTATGTCGTGCCTATAACAACATGAGAAAGACACTTGAAACACCTCAAACATCTGATTTGGAAGAGGAGAAATGAGTCAACAGGCTTGCAAACCTTTTTCCATCTGAAAGCACCTCAAAAACTGATTTTTTGGAGAGGAGCGCTCCCCCTTACACTATCTCGGAGTGCCGACGCTCCCCCTTACACTATCAGGGAGCGTTATAATGCTCCCCTGGCCCTTTTGAGGGAGTGCTATAAATTTTGAGGGCGCTGGCACCCCCTAAATCTTACTAGGGAGCACTACAACGCTCTGATGGCCCTTTTGAGGGAGCGCTACCTATTCTGGGCGGTTGTTAAGCTGTTGAGATGAATGGGGGAAACATCTTTTCATTCTTGGAAGGCAGTTGAATTCAAATCCCTAGTCCAACCATGATCCTAGGGCAGATCCTCAAATGAAGGAGGAAAATGCTCACCTTCCCCAAGGATATCTCAAGATTGTTGAGCCTCTCCAAGGCTATATAAGCAAGCTTTCTAATGGTGAAAGGGGGATTGAAAAAGAGAGAATCACACCAAACTTATGATCTCATAAGTGGTGCTGGAATAGAGCTGATTGGGGAAGGATTAAAGATATGAAACTTATGATCTTGGAGGAAATTCACAGTTAGCCAAAGGAGAGTAATCAGTGAAGCTGATGTTGTCCAGATTGTGGAACTTTCAGGCAAGGGTTAGACGAAGAGGACTTGACGAAGCTGTCGCATTCGCATCTACGATTGTAAGTACTGCTGTCGTTATTCTCATCAATATGACACGCTTGGCATGTTTCTTTCTAGTTTGTGTCTAATGCCACATGAACTTATCACTAGTTGATAGATCTGTTTTCAAGCTAACATCAATAGAGTAGGAAGTGGTCGTATCTTGCTTTGTCCACAGAAATCAGCGAGGAGCAAACGATTGGAGCGCAAATCGGAGCGTGCAGGGACAAACGTCGATAAAAAGGTACTTCTGTCATCCTTCCTTCTCATGTGTTAGTTTAGATAGATTTGAAAGGAATTCAGTGTCCATGATAAGCATTTTTCTATCTAGGGTTAAGGTCAAGCTCTAGAGGTCGATCTACTTGTCCGCAGACAGATTTTCCTACAATAGAAACTACCGACTCCACTGGGGAGATAGCCTCAAATCGAAACCTCTTGTTTGGATTTTTCTCCTCATTGACCTTGTTCTATCCCTTGATTGTTTCAGAACTGGTTCACTCCTTTTTGATTAGTTTCATGAGCTGATTGACTCCTTACTTTTTCACACTCAGCATACTTGTCGAGTTTGAATTCCAATTTTTGGAATTTTTTGAGATTTCTGGGGTTTTTAGACCCTGGCGCCCCTGTCCTAGAGTTAACAGAGCGCCAACGCTCCCCCATACCTGTACACAGAGCTATATAACTCTCTTTTCCTTTGGCAACAGAGCGCTAGCCTCTTTCTGGCCAAAAAACCCTCTAGAACTGCCTTTTTCAGGGTTTGCCTCTGTGTCTCTTTTGCTGAGTGATCTAGTGAGTCAACTTTTCTTCACTATCAGCCTTGACATCTATCTTTTGAAGAATAAACACCTTGTTAATTGGATCTTGCAGCCTTCTTCACTATTTTCATTGAGTTTTTCCTGTTGAGTGAAATTTGAAACCCATACATTGCTCTTCTTTCCTCATCATCTGAGTAAAAACCCTGGTGAAGGTCATCAAAGGCCTACAGACCTCTTTATCTTGATTACAGTCAAGGTTATTGTTCTTCAATTTTTTGCTTTTGGGTGTGAAGTTTGTTTTCCTCTTTGATTGTTTCTCTTTCTTTCACTTTTTCATTTTGATTGTCACGAAAAGGGTGTATTGTTTGTGTGACTGTTGCTTGTGCTAGATTGGTTTTCATTCATACCAAAAAGATAATTAGTAAAGACAAGCATCATATTGTATTGATCATCATTCATACGCAAACAATAAAAAGTATCTGTTTGATTGATTGTGCATATTAGAAGGCATTTAAAAGTTTCTGCATTACATCAGGATTTGATTGAGAAAAAAATCGTTTGAGGGCATTCCTTATTTGTGCTGGATTAGTGAAAGAACTCTCTCTCCCCCTTAGCTAGATGTTCATTGAAAGGAAATGATTGCTTCTCATTTTTGATGCACTCTTTGGGTCTGAGTCATAATTCCATTTGTTTCACTTCCATGCACCCCTTTGTGTAAAGAACAACCACTAAAATCAACGCTAATTAAAAGTTATCTAGAACTTTTTCTTTTCTAGGATCCTCCACCAACAGTAGAATAGGCTTAGTACTTTGGATTAGGGCTGTGAACTCTCCAAAGTTTCTAAAACAAACAGTAGCATCCTGAGTTAGGGAGAGTAAATCCAGTTATCATATAAGTCTACCTGGGATCCCCCTCTCACACAGGGGTTACGCACGAGGTCGCATTCGGGTGAGCTACGGGGACTAACCCTCCGTGGTTTAACTGATTGTGGTGGTTTGATCGTATTATGGGGGTCACTTTGAGGTAAATCTAGAATTACTGCGTGGAAGCCTTTTAGTTGATTTCAGGCTTGATACCCTGCTTGTACGTTCAGATCGGACTGTCGACTGTTCCCGCCCAGGGGCTGACTGCGAATTGGTAACCTTAGTGGACATAATATTTATTGTCTTACACAAGGTGATGGTGACGGGAAGTCTCACTGTACCTGGAGCAGACATTGATCAAACTCACTCGGGCTCCTTGGAGGGTAAATCCACAATTACTGCGTGGAAGCTTGCACCAAGGCGTAAGTCCGTTAAGCAGATTGCCATTGTAACTGTTCCACCCTATCCCCGCCCCTTCTAGACTTGATCACGTGACGTTGGATTTCATCACCAACTAGTACGGTCATCAAAAGAAGGTCCTGTTTGCTTGGTTGTGATTCTTAGATTTCTATTAGCGTATGTTGTTTCTTTTACTTAGTGGACCTTAGGTCGAGTCAGTGTCAATGGCATCGAATCCTGGGAGTACCAATGGAGGAACCCCTTCTTCTGGGGAACCTTATAACTTTCCTTCATTTGGAAAATTTGGTCCTCCATATGTTGCCACATTGAGTCTTCCAGGACTCACTATTGTATTACCAATTTGGTTGTTCCCCACTTCGGTGATCCCAAATCCTTCCAATTTTTCAGTTGCACCTAATACTTTGGATGTCAATACACCACCCACACATCAACCTCACATCGAATTTTCTCCTTCTTCGTCCATCAAGTCTCCTTCCATTTCTCCTTCTTTGCCTAGTGAAAGCTCTAAAGCAAGTAGCCAGGTTGATCAGAAGAAGAAGAAATGGAAAGAGAAGAAGAAGAAGAGCCCAAAAAGGACCAAGGCCCCAACAACATTAGATGTTGGCTCTAAGAAACCAGTTACTATTAATAGTACTGGGAGTGTTGATGAGATCAACAAGATTAAAAGAAACAATCCAAAACGCAAATTCCCTTGCAGCCTTTGCAAGGGTGATCACTTTTTGAGGGATTGCCCCGGTCTTACCCAGGTCTTAGAAATGTGGTCCTCTACATCATCAGCCTCTGGTGGTCATGTCGATGATACCCTGTCAACTAGTGATGTTCAGGTTGGTATGAAGAAGAAAACTGTCAAGTTCCCTTGCATGTTATGTAAAGGTAATCATTACTCTCACCTTTGTCCTCGCATGGACGAGGCTTCTTCTCTTTTGGAAAAACTTCAACTTCCAAAAGGTTATCGTAAGCTTTCCTCCGACCCATCATTGGTTGATGGACTGGTCAATCCGGTTCCATCCCTAGTCAGTCCAGTTGATCAGGTGGTCAATCTAGTTTCCACCTCGATTGAACCACAAACCCAAGTAGCTGATCCAGTCCCTTCATCGATCAGCCCCACTGTTCATCAAAAGAGTGACACCAATGTGGTCGATCCAGTTTCACCGTCGGTTGATCCCATTCCTCCATTGAGGAATGTCAAAGTGACTGATCCAGTCCCTTCCTCGGTCAGTCCCACTCTTCCTCTAAAGAGTGCCAGAGTGGTCGATCCAGTTTCACCATCGGTCGATCCCATTCTTCCATTGAGGAATGTCAAAGTGACTAATCCAGTCCCTTCCTCGATCAATCCCACTATTCCTCTGAAGAGTGCCAAAGTGGTCGATCCAGTTTCATCATCAGTCAATCCCATTCCTCCATTGTGGAATGTCAAAGTGACTGATCCAGTCCCTTCCTTGGTCAGTCCCACTCTTCCTCTGAAGAGTTCCAGAGTGGTCGATTTGGTTTCACCGTCGGTCGATCCCATTCCTCCATTGAGGAATTTCAAAGTGACTGATCCAGTCCCTTCCTCGATCAGTCCCACTCTTCCTCTGAAGAGTGCCAAAGTGGTCGATCCAGTTTCATCATCGGTCGATCCCATTCCTCCATTGTGGAATGTCAAAGTGACTGATCCAGTCCCTTCCTTGGTCAGTCCCACTCTTCCTCTGAAGAGTTTCGAAGTGGTCTATCCTTGTCCACCACTGGTTGATCCGATCCAAACATCGTTCGATCCTACTCTCCTTCTAGAGAGTAAACCCGATATTGCCCATGTTTTTCTCGTTAATACAAACTCTACTATGCCTGGGGGCATTCCTCCTCCTCTTATGGAACCCCCTCCAAGTAACGAATCCATCCTTTTTGATTGGGGTATGCTAACTGGACCTCGTCTTCCCTCCCACATTCATTTCTAGATTACAGTTCAGGTTCGTGGTCGGGACGTTCCTCAAACGCTGATAGATGAAGGTGTGTCCGTTAGTATTTTGTCTTTTGTTGCTTGGTACACTTTGGGTTGTCCACAGCTTGCACCGGTTACACATATTCTATTAGCTTTTAACAGAGGAACTAGTCAAACTTTAGGGATCCTTCCTCAGTTTCCTGTAACTTTGGGAGGAAAAACTATCTTTATCGATGTCATGGTAGTCCGAGATCCCTTGGATTTCGCTTTACTCTTTGGGCGGGATTATGTCTATGCTATGAAAGCTCTTGTATCCACCCTTTTCCGTGTGATATCTTTCCCTCACGATGGAAGAATTGTGACTATTGATCAACTTTCATTCATCGGCCCAAATTGGGTTACCTCCCTAAGTGGTTCTTATATGCAGACAGTATCTTCCCCGCCGCATGTCAATTATGTGGCGTTGTCTACCATGACCTCAACTTCCGATGATTTGGATCCGGTAGTTGACATGGTGATCTCTTTGGTAGGGTTATTGGAGCCTGATCTCCTTACCCCTGTCATGACCCTCGACATGTGTTCCTTCCAGAGTGATTCTCTTCCATCCAACAAAGATCTCTTGGAATCCATGATCGAGTTTTGTCCCTTGACATGGTATCCTTCTAGAACGTTATCCTCTTGGAAGCCATGATCAAGAAGCAACCGTGAGCATAGTTTCTCTTCCCTGTGGCAAGCTCATTAAAAAATGAAATAGAGGCCACTAGCTTTCATGCTGGGGGCATAACGAGCATAGTTTCTCTTCTCTGTGGCAAGCTCATTAAAAAATGAAACATAGGCCACTAGCTTTCAAGCTGGGGGCATAATGAGCATAGTTTTCCTCTTTGTAGCAAGCTCGTTAAAAAATGAAATAGCAATCTGGGGATCGAACCTAGAACCTTGAGCATAGTTCTTTTCCTGTGTCAAGCTCGTTAAAAAATGAAACAATCACCTCTCCCTTCAAGTTGAGTCTTTCGCCAAATCTCGTAGATGTCGAGTCAAGTATTTTGTTAGGTCTCATTTTTTAACCTTCGTTTCATCCACCTGTATCCTTTTTCTCCATCTAGCACAGAAATTGGTGACAACCTCAAAGTCGGTGAATGAATCGAAGCTTGGGGGGCATGTCTCCAGCCTTTGATGATCATTCTGGAGCTAAGACACCAGCTTTCAAGCTGGGGGCATACCGAGCTTAGTCTTTGTTCTTTCTCGTGCTCGTAAATACATGAGAATGTAACCGGGTAAAGTTTTATCTCTTTTTCGGACCTGTATGGATGCCACACAAAAAAGAAACCCCCCTGGAGTCTCCTTTAAACCCTTTTCAGACTCTCTAAATATGAAAAGATTGTCGAGTGACCTTGCTTCCTTTCACACTCATTAAAAGGTCAGAAAGAGAATCTTGCGAGCAATAGTTTAACCCTTTTTTGGTCTCATTGGACTACTGTACGAAAAAAGAACTGAGAGAGTTCTCTTTTAAGTGTTTTTCCAAACTCTATAATCCTAAAAAACCTTCGAGTTTTCTGTCTTTGGACTCGTTAAAGCATACATCGACAGACCCATATGGGACCGAACCCTTACTTCTTCCGGTTCGTTAAACAAAAGAAGAGGAACTTACCGAAGGTGAGTTATATCGAGCATATGTTATCCTCCTTGAGCTCATTAAACCAAAAAGAGGTACTCATCTATCTGAATGGGGGAAAAATTGAAAGGAGCAAGCCAAGCAGTCTTTTGAGAACATCATCCAGCACTTCTTAGAGTTGCCCTTGAACACGGCACTTTGTCATCTGCACATATCATAATCTGCTGAACCTCTGCACTGAGCTAATCCTCTGAGTTCCTTTCACTCCTTTGGGTCACCCGACGCAAGTCACAGTATCCATTTCATAGTTTTGGTCCATGTCATGTTTTGCTATTGTGCCTCAGTGTTCAAGGGAAGTATCCACCTCGAGAGTCATCCATCCCAAATATCTTGCCTCAAAACTTGTGTCAGTCCATGTCCATTTGATCTACCAATTATATCTCCATGTCTGTTTCGTGTCGTTGATGGGGGATACATCAAGGCCCTCCCTTGATGAGTCTATTCCTATCGACTCCAACACATTATCCAAGAATTAGAATTAGAAACTAGTTAGTAATTTGGGACCTACATGCCTCAATGGTAGGCCTCCTCACATTAGATAGTAGGTTTACATCATTGACCTCTGATCGAATGATTCCACGGATGTTCGACCTCAACTCATCTATTCGCATTCGCTGGAATGTACTAGGGTACCTTGGGAATCATTGACATTAATGGTGATCTCCCTCGCACTTGTTAACGGTTCACACCATTGACCGGTAATCAAGTGGTTTCTTCCATGTTCGACGTCAAAACATCTATTCACATGGTCAGATTCTTACCATATTAGGATTGGTATGAAGACCCTGGGTTGAACCATCACTTTGATATATGCTTCGCCCAGGCTTCGAAGGAATTTCTATTGGACAAAGAACACATACACTGTTACATAGATCCACTTTGTATTGGTCATGGCTATGTCTTGTCATCTCGTAGATCCATTGTGTATTCTTCGTGGCTACGATCAGTCCGAGTCATCAGAGTATAGATCCACATTGTATATTTGGTGGCTATACCTTTTCATCAATACGATTATGGATCTGTAGTGTATTTTATGGTGGCCATATCCTGCTAAGTCTTGATCATCCAAGCATAGGTATGCCTACCTTGGGTTTTGAAATATGTCATGATATTTGTTGGATGTTTGTGTGCAACTTTCGTCAGGTTCTCTGAGTCTATACCCTTGCTTGAGCATCTACAAAGTATTTCAGTCATCAGTCCGCATCTTCTAACTTCATACTTTAGGGGGAAATCTGTTACACATCAAAATTACTCACTTTGATAGTGTCGCAAGTGTCGTCATTACAAGTGTCGCAAGTGTCGCATGTTGCTCACAAGGTCACAAGTGTTGCAGGTGTCAAAGAAATCATGTTTCCATGATGCCTATGTCGTGCCTATAACGACATGAGAAAGACACTTGAAACACCTCAAACATCTGATTTGGAAGAGGAGAAATGAGTCAACAGGCTTGCAAACCTTTTGCCATCTGAAAGCACCTCAGAAACTGAGTTTTTGGAGAGGAGCACTCCCCCTTACACTATCAAGGAGCATTATAATGCTCCCCTGGCCCTTTTGAGGGAGCGCTATAGATTTTGAGGGCGCTGGCACCCCCTAAAGCTTACTAGGGAGCGCTAAAATGCTCTGATGGGCCTTTTGAGGGAGTGCTACCTATTCTGGGCGGTTGTTAAGCTGTTGAGATGAATGGGGGAAACATCTTTTCATTCTTGGAAGGCAGTTGGATTCGAATCCCTAGTCCAACCATGATCTTAGGGCAGATCCTCAATTGAAGGAGGAAAATCCTCACCTTCCCCAAGGATATCTCAAGATTTTTGAGCCTCTCCAAGGCTATATAAGAAATATTTCTAATGGTGAAAGGGGGATTGAAAAAGAGAGAATCACACCAAACTTATGATCTCATAAGTGGTTCTGGAATAGAGCTGATTGGGGAAGGATTAAAGATATGAAACTTATGATCTTGGAGGAAATTCATAGTCAGCCAAAGGAGAGTAATCAGTGAAGCTGCTGTCATCCAGATTGTGGAACTTTCAGGCAAGGGTTAGACGAAGAGGACTTGACGAAGCTGTCGCATTCGCATCTACGATTGTAAGTACTGTTGTCGTTATTCTCATAAATATGACACGCTTGGCCTGTTTCTTTCTAGTTTGTGTCTAATGCCACATGAAATTATCACTAGTTGATAGATCTATTTTCAAACAAACATCAATAGAGTAGGAAGTGGTCATATCTTGCTTTGTCCAAAGAACTCAGCAAGGAGCAAAGGATTGGAGCGCAACTCGGAGCGTGCAAGGACAAACGTCGATAAAAAGGTACTTTTGTCATCCTTCCTTCTCATGTGTTAGTTTAGATAGATTTGAAAGGAAGTCAGTGTCCATGATAAGCATTTTTCTGTCTAGGGTTAAGGTCAAGCTCTAGAGGTCGATCTACTTGTCCGTAGGTAGATTTTCCTACAACAAAAGGTACCCCAATGGAGTCTCCTTTTATGTTTTTTCAGACTCTCTAAATATAAAAAACCACTGAGCTTACCTTCTCTGGGCTCGTTAAACTTACATCGAAGGACATTACCATTGTGTGTTTTATTAACCGCGTTTGCATGCCTTATACGCCAGCCTTGTAATAGTTTGCTTCTGCGTCTTAACACCTTTGGCCCCCGGAGGATTTTTCCTGAGTATCATTCTACTAGAACATCAGTCTTGTCCTTGTACCTTGAACTTGTATGTTTCAACACTCGTTCCTCCATTGTAACATAATATTCCTTTATTTTTTTTCCCCAAAATTATTGAAAAAGACAAAAAAATCAAATATACCCCAAAAAGAGGAAGGGAAAAGTGTTTTCTTTATTGGCAGCATAATGAGTCACCCTTGGATAAAGCACATTTTTCCATTTGTTCATCAAACTATGGGATGTAGTACGACCTTAGGAAGCTATTCTCGCTATATCGAGTTGTGTCCTCCACCTTTTGGTTATCCTTCCAAACATATGGAGAGTCTGTGTTGCCTCCTGCTTCATAGACTTATGATTAATGCCATGCTGCCTAAGTCTCATCATTTTTTGTGCTATTGTCCAAGGGAATTTTGGCATGCTGCCTGAGTCGGCCCCTCTGCAATTTGTCTCTTGCCCTCATACCCGACCATCCTGAATGTCTAGTTAAGTCCTTGTTCGAAATCAATGAAGCCTTTAGTATAATCATCAAGATTATCTAGTCCATGACCAACGAGCCGTCGAAGACCTCTGGGCAGTGCAGTCGTACACTCATATTACACTCCTTCTCGAGTTTTGAAGATTTTAAAGTTTTTGCTCGAGCTCTGAAGATATCATCTCCAGCCATCAGGTCATATCAACTTCTAGAAGATGGATACTCTATATGTATATCTTTTTGATTTCGAGATGTAGCTCCAGTGTGTATTGTTCACGTCTACTCTTTATATAGTTATATGACATGGATCTATAGTGTATTTGATTGGTAGCCATGATTCTATTTTATTCTGATCATGGGTATGCCCGCCTCGGTGAGACATTTGTTATTTTTGCAGACAACACCTCCCGATTCCTGATCCTTGGGCTCAATCATTCGGCACATCAGTAAAGATTGGTAATGTATTTCGGCCATCAGATGCTCTTCTAACCTCACACATTAGGGGGCATCTGTTATAACCCTAAATTGCACCATACATGCTTACCTGGCACCAGGCCATCTCAGATCCATTCTTTTCCAAAGCACTATTGAACAACTCTTAAAAACTCCTCTTTTATAAAGGCCCACGCGCCCTACTCCATTACTGCATGTGTGTACATGCTAGCTGACCTCAAACAGCCCGCATAGATCGACAAAAGAACAAAAAAAGGAAAGTTGCCGACGAAACACACAGCTCTGGGTGAGTTAACTGAAACTCTCAGCCATGCATGGTCGAGGGTTCTTCCAAATACCTAGCTTCTTCTAACCTATAAAAGAAGAGCTAGGGGTCCCATTTGGAAGAGGAAAAATATAGCAAAGAAATTGTTCTCATTTGCGTATTCCCATTGTCCCAACCCTTTAGCCTTCCTTGTGCCAAAGGAGATACAAAGCAAAGTAGTTGGAGAACAATCGAAGAGGAGCCCAGGATCAAGTTCACGGAGAGGTGGCTGGTCTCAACTTTTGTAAGTTGACTCATTCAAAGCAATAAAGAAAGTGCTTTTCCCATCCCAATTCATGAGTTATTCATAATTTGCTAAGTACATGTTTCAATTTCTAACCCATTATTCTATATGTAGTATGCATGTGTAGTTGTTTCTTGTCTTGTATGCATGTCAGCATTAGAAAGGAGAACTGGGAATAAGTAATCAAGTGCGACAAGGGATCAACATCGAACACCCAGAATGAGGTAGGTTGATCTAGCCATGCATTTACTAAAAAGAAATGGGATTTAAGTCTGGGGATGAAGGTAGAAAGTAGATTTTCTATAGGTCATATATGCATGCAAAGTCTAACCCTATTTTCTATTCCGTAAGGAGCTTTCCCTCACAACAGATAGGAACCCTCACAAAACTAGTGGATAAAGAAGAACACCAAACCAAGGAAGGAGTTCGATGCACCCAAAGAAAAGGAGACTTTTAAGGAAGCCAGACAAGAATTTCATAAGAAGGACAGAACGTCGACTTCCACTATTCAACCATCCCATGAATCCCCAGAATATGAAATGTCACCATCATTGAATCATACCAAAGGAATGCCACCCAAGGGACAAGTAAGTATTATCCAAGACTTTTTACAGTCATGCATCAAAATGTTTAGTGATCCTTCATCTGTGAAAATATTGCAAAACATTCTAGAGAAATGTAGCAACGAGACAGAACAAAAGCTAGAAACGAAAATTGACAATCATCTACACATAAGAAGGAGAACAAGTAGGGAATTTAGATTCAATTCTAACATTGGGGATTTCAATATTGGAGATATCATACTGGACCTAGGATCTGAAGTGAATGTGCTACCCAAGAAAACCTGGCAATGCATGGGAGAGCCAGCATTGGGATATTCAAATGTCCAAATAAAAATAGCAAACCAACATAGGGTCCTACCAATCGAGAGACTGAAAGGAGTAACAATAGATCTTGATGGTGTGCGCACTAAAGCAGATTTTGAAGTCATCGAAATAGTGGATGGCACAACACCGTACCTGACACTACTCAGTTTGGATTGGACGTTTGACAACCAGACCATCATTAACTTTAAGACCAGGAAAATGACATTTGAATTTGAATATTACAGGGTCATAGAACCATTAGATCCATCATAAGGGGAGAGGTTTGTAGAACCCACTTCCCTGGACTTAGAGGAAATCAGCCAGTTGTACAGAACATCTGCGCGTGAGGAGGATTATGTAAACCCAACTATGGACCGGGGTACTCATTCGGTGCAATTACTTCATGCGCAACAGATTCAGATAGTGGATTAGAGAACTGGAAGCAAAGACTACATGAGGCATCCATGAGAAGATGTGCAAGAATAGACCGCGCAGTACGATGGATAGGCATAGAAATTACAGAACCACCTAGTTTCCACGGACTAAATCACTTGGAAACATTCTTAACACAATATGAGGAGGGAGTACTAGAGAACCAAAGGATACTAGCACTAGATATAGCACTCAAGGCCACACCCGCAAGATGGTGGCAAGCACATAAGGATACTATCACAAACTGGTACCAATGTAAGAGGTTATTGTGCATAAGGTTTGGTGCAGAATAGAAAAACAACAAACAACGGAGATATAAAGGACTATGGACACCAGCGAAACACTTGGAGGAGTGAAAAACGCTGTGGAAATTGACACCTCCATAGGAATGGCCTCACCACTTCATTCACACATTAGAAGGCATACCAATGAACTGGTATATAGATCAGGAACTGCGCAAAGGAACTACAACATGGGTGACATTGCGACAAAATTTTACCATCACTTTCTCATTCAAGAACGAGAAATCCAACATAGATGCATCCCTGAAATGGATCAGAGGAGTCATATTCATTAAAGAACGAGAAATAGAACTTATTACCAAAGAGTAGCAGCAAAATAAGCGGACAGTTAAGGAACTACTGTCATGTTACCAGGTACAGGAGGATATACCAGACGAAGAGGACCCACGCGACATTTAGATTGCAGAAGTAGAAGGAGAAAGAGATCTGAAAGGACCACCCATAGAATCCAAAGTTATTTCCACACCGATTAGGGTAAAGAAAGTTAACATTGAAATAGCAGAACATCCCAAAATGGCCAGTATTGGATACTATTGGGATGAGCCAACAATAGAAAGAATTACAGAGTTGTTGCGCGATTACAACGACTTATTTCCTACCACATTTACAGAGATGAAGGGTATAGTAGGAGAACTGGGAGAGATAAAGATACCTCTCAGACTTGAAGCGAGACTTATTAGACAGTGACCATATAGACTGAATCCCATATATAAACAGAAAGTTAAAGAGGAAATCGACCGGATGCTTGAAGACAACATAATCGAACCAGTCGAGGAATCAGAATGGATAAGCACGATGGTCATACAGGACAAGAAACAAGGCAGAGGTATTAGGATATGCATTGACTTGAGGAAGTTAAATGATGCTTTCCTACACAACCCATTCCCTACACCATTCACGGATGAAGTGTTAGAGAATGTCGGAGGACACGAAGATTACTCATTCATCGATGGATTCTCAGGCTACCATCAGATTAAGATAGCATAGGACGATAGATACAAGACCACATTCATGATGGAATGGGGATATTACCAATATAAAATCATGCCATTTGGATTGAAGAATACACCAACAATATTCTCCAGAGTGGTTATCGCAACATTTAAAGAATTCATCCACCAGTTTCTCGAAGTATACCTGGATGACTGGACAGTATATAGTCTATTGAAAAACCATGTGGAGGTTTTACGCTTGATTCTAGAACTATGTAGATAGTGTCAGATATCACTAAACATAAAGAAATGTATATTTGGAACATCGTTTGGGATACTATTGGGCCATATAGTATGTAACAAGGGTTATTGGTCGGTCCGACAAAGATCGCAGTCATCATTAATTTAACAGTGCCAAAAAGAGTCTATCATCTATGAGCGACGTTAAGACACATAGGATACTATCGAAAATTCATCAACGGATATGCACAGATCACAACACCAATGGAAAAACTGCTAAGGAAGGATACAAAGTACCAATGGAACAAACGAGTGTCAACACGGTCTGGATACTTTGAAGGAGAAGATGGTCACTGCACCAATATTAGTATTTCCGGATTGGGGAAATACATTCCATGTTCATGTAGATGCATCAACGATAGAACTTGGAGCTATCTTGGCGCATCTAGGAGCAGGAGGCTTGGAGATATCTTGGTGCAGCTAGGAGCAAGAGAATTGGATCGCCCAATAGTATTCGTAAGAAGAAAACTATCCAATTCAGAACAAAATTATAACACAATGGAAAGAGAAGGCCTAGCTATGGTTTACTCACTTCATAAGTTCAAACACTACCTGTTGGGAAATCATTTTAAGATGTTTACAGATCACTAAGGCCTCAAATACCTAGTCAAAAAGCTAGTGTTGGGGGGGAGAATATGGCGATGGTTACTGTTATTTCAGGAATTTGACTTCAAAGTAATTGTTAAACTAGGAAAACTAAATGCAGGACCTGACCACCTATCACGGGTCATAAATGGAGAAGAACTGACGAACTTAGAAGATAACTTTCCGGATGCACAGCTATTTTTCGTACATATTGTTGATCACTACTTCACAGAGATCATCTAGTACTTGAGAAATGGTACTACACCAAAATATTATACCACCACACAAAAGAAGAACCTGACAGTTCGCACAACCGATTATCAACTGATTGCAGGACATCTATATAAAATGGGCGCAGATAGCATTTTATGAAGGTACGTGTTGGAGCACGAACGATCAAGAATTTTAGTAGAAGACCACGAGGGATTGGAAGGAGGACGCTATATAGGAAAAGATACCATGAAAAAGGTACTCCATGTAGTATTATGGTGGCCAACCATTCACAGAGACTCGAAAGAGTATTGTCAAAGATGCAATGTCTGTCAAAGGGTAGGCAAACCCAAAAGAAGGGACAAGATGTCACTACGACCACGAGTGACATTACAAGCATTTGATAAATGGGCAATAGACTTTGTGGGACTGATTAACCCACCATCCAAGAGAATAGGGGCAAGATACATCATCATCGCTACTGAATACCTAACAATATGGGCGGAAGCCACACCAGTAAAAGACTACATCGCAGAGACTGCTGCACACTTCTTATTCAAACAAGTAATTACTAGGTTTGGATGCCCAAGAGTTTTGATGAGAGACCAAGGCACGCATTTCATAAATATCACCATCTGTGGGATGCTCGAGGAATTTGAAGTTCACCACCAGAGAAGTACATTGTATCATCCACAGGTGAATGGCACAGTAGAGGCCTTTAACAAAATTCTAGAGAATGCACTGACAAAGATCGGTAACATCAATAGAGACGACTAGGAACTCAAAGTACTAGTAGTATTATGGGTGTATAGGACGACATGGAAAAATTTGACAGGGAACACACCTTGCAAATTCATCTACGACCAAGAAGCGATAGTGCCATTAGAAGTTTTAGTACCCAGGTTACGCGTAATCGTTATCACACAAATGACAGAATGCGATGCAATACAGGAAAGACTAAATCAACTGTTAGTAATGGAGGAAGACCAAATCCTAGAAGGATTCCATCAACAAGTGTAGAAGGCCAAAGACAAAGCATGGCACGATCGACACATTAAGAAGAAGACTTTCATGGAAGGAGATCTAGTATTTCTCTATGACAACAAGTCGTTTCAGCACCCAGAAAAGCTAAGAATGCATTGGCTAGGACCATACGAAGTCAAATTTGTAATAGACGGTGGAGATGTATAGTTAAAATATTTAGAAGGTGCAGACCTCAGAGGAATGATCAATGGGAATTGATTGAAGCTGTACAAAGACAGTCAACCATCCACCATGCAGTAAATAAAAAAATACATATATATATAAACCAAAAATTCATGGTGTTGTTCATGAGTTTATACTTTAAGGCTCTAAAGTATACCATCAAGGCATCCAAAAAAGGTAGAGAAAATTAATGGGTAAAAAGAACTAGTTTAAAGGAAGTTAAGATCACAGTTGGTTCCTTAACTGTCTTTGTCTAGCTTCCCATTGTTCTTGAATGCTAATATCCCTTTCAATTGCATCCCATGATATTTCAAGTTCTACCCGTGTATGTGTCGTTTGTAAGATGGTATTAAATAGGTTTAACGCAATGCTCGTTTGATTTGATAGACCAGGTTCTATATTGGGTTGTCTGGTTACTGGAACAGTCATGAAAGCTGGAGGTTTCTTTTTTTTGTAAATCAAGAATATTTTCAAGGGTCGCAAATTTTTGGTTCAAATTTATAAAAATAGAACTTCCAATTTACGAATTAATAATATAACAAAAATAAAGGCCTTTTCTAGTATCTGAGTCAAATTTAAAGGAGATCGTGTATGGAATGAAGAAAAAGGAAACATGTAGTTGTATAACAAAAATGAGGCATCAATTTAAGAAGAATCTCATTTTAAGCTAATACAAGAAAAAGGGATGATAACTTTGCAGAAGCATACAATTTCAGAGTCATAAAACGTTCATAGGTCTTATATCCACTGAAAGATGATACAGAGGAAAAGCTACAAACAATTAGATAATCTGACTTTTCAAACACTATAATAGAAGTTAACACATGAAACACTTCAAACGGAAGTATGAAATAATAATTGAAGGACAGAGAAACACATAACTCAGGCTTGACTAGATCTGGAATCTTCAATCTATATAATATTAATTTAGGAAAAACAAAGTTTTTCTTTTTTACAATTAATCCAGAAAAAAGCCACTTCTTAGTCTTGAAAAATTACTTTTATACAAAACCACCAATCTTAGGATGGTTGGTGATTTCCTAATTCTTAGAAACTAACTATTTGTTAAAAAAAAGAAGATCCAAAACCGTTTTCATGATCTTCTCCATTTTTCCATTTTCTTTGAAGTAAATCTCTTCCAAATACTAATTTTACTTTGTTGATGACTCTCCTTCTTTTGATTCGATACATTTAATGCATCTCTCCAGGAACTGTGTAAAATTTCTGGGGTGTTCTGGAAGATCTCTTGCCTCGAATAGATAAACCTTTCTCTGAATCTTGGAAAGACAGTCATCAACTCCTTTATCTATAAAATTTAATGACTGTAGATTTAAGTTAGGCTCAACTAACAACCTGTCCATTAGGGTGACATCGATTTTTCTTAATTGTGAAATTTCCATTTGGATTTCACTCAAATTTTCCCTAAAATTTAATTGATGTCTTACGATATTGATCTATCCCAAAAGTCCTGTACAACTACCTTTTCCAATAATTAATGACCCTTTGTCTAAAATATCAAAAACTTCTTCACAATCATCTCTAATTTCTTTGGCTATTCTTTTTCTTTTAGTTATGTTGGTCTCCCATAGCTTGAGCATGATGTCACCTCTGATTTTCTCTGTGGCTGATACTTTCGTAGTTTTGAGTACCTCTTCACCTATCGAATATATAATTTCCTTTTGGAGAGTAATCCTCACTGATTTGGCTTCTTTTTCCCTCAAGATAATATTATCAAAGGCATTATCTACTCCTTGAAAGTAATTCTGAACAATTTCTATCTTGGAAATAAATTTTTGCTGTTCAATTTCTATTTTTGAATGCACTTCCAGTGACTGGGCCTAGAAAGCTTTTAGGTCTATAATCTAATATTCCATTGATATTAGTCTATCCTGCAATTTTTCTGCATGCTCCTTTTGTTGAGTAATCTATAGCTGACTTGTTTGTATTTCCTGGCTCATTTTGTCCAAACTCGTTTTGAGTGATTGAACCTCTAACCTTTCGTCGGCCCTTGTCTACTCCAAGCTTTTACTCATTTCTTCTCTAATGCTTTCCTTGGAATTTTTTAATTGCTCTCATAATTGTGTTATGATTTTATCACTCTTCTTTATCCTACTTGTCATTTTTCCCACGGTAAAAATTTTTGTTGTTGCCATGGCTCCCATGGAACCTGCTATCTCTGTAGCAAAATCTTCTTCCTCCAAATTTTGTCCATCTATCAAGACTTTATTTTTTTTAACCATGTTCCCCTCCTTCTTATGCATCTCCTATTTCAGGATGGCCTTCATTTTTCTATTGAAAAAGTAATCGGAAGGAGGAATATCATCTATGGGAATGGAGGTAAAGTCATCAGCAAATAGAACTCTTGTCTGTGGGAGTCCAAAGGTGGACTATAAGGGGGTTAAGGAATCTATGGGACTCCCTAGCTCTGTAGATCCTTTCACTCCTGCTTCCTTAGGCGTGTTGACATCAACCCCTAGTGATGAAGTGGGAGTAGTCTTACTAGACTTGGGAGGTCTACCTGACCTTTTCTCTGCTTCGGTCTTTTTGCTTGGTGGAGGCCTTTCCGTATCCTGTAGGGATTTTTTGGGATTTCCCTTCTTTTGTGCTTCCTTCTCGAAACCTAGTGGAACGATTTCTTGCTCCTAGGGGAGGGTAATTTCTTCTCCTTGAAGTACTTGAGGCAGACCACTCCGTCGATGTTTCTGGAAGGTCTGAAAGCTGACTTGCAGATCGAACGACAGTGTCTATACTCTTTCCAACACTTCGTTATAAGACTTGGTTCCTTTGAACATGTATTTCCAAGGGGACTCCTCATGTTCATAGGCTTTCATATTGCAATGTATCAAGTGTTTTTTCACTAGTTGATAAGGGTCATGCCTTTTGTACTCAATATTTAACAGTTTAACTTCTTTAAGTGCCTCTGCTTCCACCCTAGAATGTCCCAAATTTATTAATGAAAATTTTTCGATATGCACAGGGAAGATTGGCCAAGACTTCTTCTGAGCTTCCTTTAGCTCTATTCCAATACCACCTTTTACTATTTGGTGTGCTAGTTCCCTACACACTAGTCTATCCGAAAGGAATTTTGGAAGCGCGTGAGGGGGGATTGAGCACCCATAAACCTTGATGTAGGAGAAGTTTTCTTCAATGAACCAGTCTGCTATTTGCTTGAGGTTATTTGAAACTGCTTCAAAAATGCAAGAAGGGTCACAGCTGAAAAACATTTTATGCATGGGTATCACCATGAAATGGAAAATTTCGTAAAACAATTTTTTTACATTTTCTTCCCACATCTCAGAGTGATATTCATGAATGGGTTTAGGGTAGGTTATGTTCCAACTCCAATTCATCAGGGGAAATGGATTCATAAAACAAATTGCATCCATGAGGTATGCTGACATGTAGATGGCCACTGGTTGACCTCAGGCTCTTGTAGCTCTATAATCTAAAATATCTTTGGCTATATTATCAGATAAGATCTTGTCCCAGTTGAAACTATATCCTTCTGATGCTTCTTCTAAAAAGGGTACCCATTCTGCGGGGAAATGATAGGGATTCTTTTTTTCAAAGAGTCTGCATAGCATCATGGCTACATAAACCATGTACTCATTAAAAGAAGCCGTGGCATAAATTCCATGGGTATCGGCCCTAAATTTTGATGGACATCTCCACCAACCTTTGATTAAATTGGGGTAAGTTTGGTCTGCCTCAGTGCATTCCTTTCTCTGGAATTCCGCTATAAATTCGGCATTGTAAATGAAATTAGGATTGGGTGAGAGTTTGTACATAACCTGGATATGTTCGGGTCTGAATGAGCCGATAATGGACCCTTGATCATTTAAAATGATTCTCCTTGGACTATCAACCTTGTCCAAAGCCCAACTGATCATGTCGTTGTACGCCATGAGTCGTGGGTGTGTTGCAATGTTGTGAAGTTCTGATTCTGCTATGTCCCAAAGGTGATTCTCAAATTCGTTAAGGGAATTTTTTATCTTGCAGTCCAGATTTTCATAAATTTGTCTCCATGATTTAATTGAGTCGATAGCATGTGGTGTGGTGTCTGATATGATATCTCCTTCTGGGCTGGAACTCTCAGTTGTATTTTCACTCTTATTGGGTCCCTTCTTTAGTGCCATGACTCTGTATTGGAATGAAAATCTGTCACAGAAGGAAGGTGTGAAAGCATGTCTATATTATCTTACTTCTGATAGAAAAAGCGAGAATAAGTTTCAAAACACAAACCTCTAATTTTCTTTTAACTCATTTTATGATGAAAGTACTGACGCACTTGTCAAGAATCTAATACCTTTAATGCTGAGAATATTTCTGAGATATTCGTTTATGTCATAGAAATCATGATCTATCCATTATTAATGTGGTCGTATTTCGACAATTCTAAAATCAACATTCAAAAAATTTCTTTTGATGGATGCTAAAAAGAAAGTACCTAAGAAGTTTAATTACCATTAAAAGTATTTTTAAAATGAAATTAGTTCTCTTTAAAATTCGGTATTGAGTCACAACTTCGCATTTCGGGGTTTCGGGGATCGTGGTTACATGAGGTGTGTCACCACTAAACCCCGAATCCCGAAATCACGATGAGATTAGTTTTAAGCCTTAACTTCTGTACTGAGTCGGGACTTCGCACTTTGGGGTTTTGAGGATCGCAGTTACATGAGGTATGTCACCACTAAACCCTGAATCCCAAAATCATGATGAGATTAGTTTTAAATTAATTAATCAGGATTAAGACTGACTTTCACTTCCTTCAGGAAATCGGGAATCGAGATTTCTCGATTCAAAAGGTATTAAAAAGGTGTTGTTCTGAGTAAACCCCAAATCTTGAAAGATTAAAAGATGGTTAATTAACTCCTTTAGGGTTTTAAATTATCGCGATTTGAAACACTTTATAGAACGTGCATCTAAACTTTAATAACACTTGAGATTTTTTCCTTTAATTATAATGAAGAAATGAAATCATTTCGAGACTTCGGTATCGGTCTTTGGGACTGATAGTGAGGATTATACCTTATGAAAAGTCGAATCCCAAAAGAGAAAAATTTTAGTTTTAAAGGTGAAAATTTTTAAAACCTAGCTTCAACATAGGCTCCAATTGGGGGTCTCGTCTCCTTGTGGGACGAGAAGAACGGGCAGACTTAGTGCCTTTTATTGGGTAAATGGTGTCAGTTATTTTAGTCTATGAGATACAACTGCTTAAACTACTAAGCAGGGATAAAGATACCAACCTTAACTTTGGAAAACTTTCCAAACTACAGTGTTTGACAATTTCAAAATAGGATCACTTGGATTTCCCTTTCTAAAACCGACCTCAGACTTGTGCAAGATAATCAAAACAAGATTAGTCATTCTACCAGTTTTTATTTGATCGTATTCACATCGAGAGACTCTTAGAGTGTAATCTGGAATCCCATAATCTTAGAGTGTAATCTGGCTGAAAGAAGAAAAATACCAGAGCATCTTGCAATTTGTGTATAACAGCCTTGTCTGTTATGGAGACATTGCTTCATTGCCAGTGGGCCTGTTCAGTACCCCGGTGAAGTTATCGGATTTTCCGCATTGAATTTCCTTTCACCACTTCATTAATTTGAGCATTTAAATGCTGAGATGAGGGCAATCATATAATGAATTTCCTTTCATCATCTCTTTATATTAGATGGGGGCAATCGATAACAAATTTCCTTTCACCATCTCTTTCTATACATACTTGTTATGAAGTGGGGGCAATCAATAAGTATGTAACATACTCAGGAAAAAAATTTATTATAGAAAAGGTATGTTAACTTATTAAAAAGCTCTGGATTGATCTACTTTGGGCCCTCAGACACTCTAACTTTGTGGAGAATCTCAGAGAAAATTTATTAACACTTTTTTTTTTTTGGGTTTAGGAACTTCACTTGAGTGAAAACGATCTTTTTATTTTTGGTAGAAGGACTAAAAAGGTTAAGATTATCCCAGAAAAACTTCCGGTTCAGCCAAGGCTTGGGAAAAACAGAGGATTTTACCTATCTTGCTTCGAAAGTTAGTTTGAACATTTCCGAAATTAAGATGAGACTTAAAGGGAGAAAAACAAGATGGGTGAAGAGTAAGCTTGATAGTGATCGAAGGGGAAAGGTGAGAGAACCTTGGAAACTTGTGAGTGATAACGAGTATTAATCATTTATTTATATAAAATTTATTTTATTTTATTATTATTATTTTATCTTTTTTATATATAAAAAATCAGCATCTCGTTCACTTGTATCTCTTAGGATATTTTTAACTCATGTTCTTGGGTCAGAGTTCATACGTTAATAGTTTCTCGTATTTACAACCAGAAGATGTTTTACTCATTACCTTTAGGACAAGTATTTATCATGGTTATCCATGCGGATTACCCTTGTAGTAAAATTGGTCTCTTGAGTCCTCATGCTTTTCCTGCGAAGAACTGATAACTGTCAGATACACTCATACCAACTCTGTGAACTGCTAGATTTGAATTACTTTGTATTTGCATTCTCTAAAAACTATCTTTTTTTTTTTTTTTTACCGAAAGCAATGTGAATAATAAAGAAAACATGAAAACAAACCAGTATATACAATGAAAGTTTGAAAATGTGTTACTACATGTTGTGTTTAAGATATCACCCATTTACAGGGGCGCTTAGAATATCTCCACTTAGATTTTCTAATGAAAAAACATTTTCGCCTTTTGAGGCCGAGACTCTATAAGGGTAGGACCAAATCGAGTCAAATTTGTTGTGTTTGCCAGCGTCTTCTCTTCTGGCTTCCCATTTTAGTACCATATCTCCAGGGAGGAAATCTCTATCCTTAGCCTTATGATCAAACAAAGCCTTCATATTATCCTGATATCTTTGCATCTTTTCGTTTACTTCAATCCTATTCTGATGAACTTTGACCAACTGGTTTGCTCTCCTAGTAACGTCGTTAGGTTCTTCGTTTGAGTCTTGCCAAATTTTCATTACAGGTAGAGCTAGATTGATTAGTAAAATAACATCAATACCATAAACAATCTAAAAAGGGGACATTTTGATCTCCCTTTGGTACTTATCCTGTCAGCCCATAGAGCGTATTTCAAATGAATATACCATGTCTTCTTGTTGTTAGTCAATATTTTTTTTATCATAGTTGTCAGACTTTTGTTAGATGATTCAGTTAAACCGTTTCCCTACGGATAATAAGCAGTGGAGTGTCCTAATATGATGATGAATTTTTGGAAAAAGCTTACCATAGCCATCGATTTGAATGCTTGTGCATTGTCGATGACTATTTTTGGGGGACAGCCGGATTTGGATAAAATGTTTTCTTCTAGAAAGTTGATTACAACTGTGTCAGTCGCGTTTCTCATGGGAATAGCTTCCACCCACTTAGTAAAATAGTACATTGCGGTTAGAATCCACCTGTGTTGAGCACTGGAATGTGGGTGAATCTCTCTGATAAAATAGAGGCCCCACTACTAAAAAGGGGCTTTGGCTTTAACTGGAATTAGAGGTAAAGTTGGGATTTTATGTTTACCTGTAAACAACTGGCAGGGAACACAAGCTCGGACTTTAGTATTTGCATCTGTGAAAAGTTTGGGCCAATAATATCCAGCTCTTAATATTTTATAATTTGTGGCTCACCAAGTGTGGTGTCCTCCACACACTCCCTCATGGAACTCATCTATAACCTTTTCAGTTTCGGTCTCGACCAAGCAACTCAGCAAAAATCCTTGGGGGTCCTTCCAAAACAGTTTTCCATCTATAATACAATATTTTATAGCATGCAGCTTCAGTGTCCTAGATTTAGATGGGGTTAATTCATTGGGACATTGAAGTGTAAATAGATAAGAAATGATATCATGATACCAGACTGAAGAAGAAAACCTGTCTTCAATCTCAACTGTAAGAGTAGCGAAATCGAGTTCATTTATTTCTAGAGAACTCTTGTCTTCTTGTAGCTAATTTATTCCAAGTGTCTGCAAGTTGGATTCAACCAACAATTTAGATAGACCTTGGCCTTTTATGAGTTTTGTTGGTTTGACTTCAAGATCGAACTACTGAATCGTAGCTAACCATCTGCCTCTTCTCCCATCACTATCTGGTTGAACTAGTATGTCTTTAACTGAGCTTGTAGGAACATAAGCTATGATATTTTAATGTAATACATACGTTCTGAAAGCCTTGAGATTCTTTACCATTGCGTAAGCTTGTTTTTCTAGTATATTATATTTCAACTCAACGTCTCTCAGACTTTTACTGAAAAAAGCAATGGGTTGTCCAAAGCCTTCTTCATTTTTCTGTAACAATATAGCTGCAATAGTGTGTTCGGAGGTGAAGGAAAAAATCAGAAATTCTTTTGTGTAATCAGAACTTGCTAAGACTGGCGCTTCACTGATAAATTTTTTGATTCATTTAAAATATGCTTTGGCTTCACTTGTCCACTTCATCTCACTGTTCTTTTTCAACATATTTGTGATCAGCTTCACAATTTCAGCGAAGTTAGGGATAAATCTTCTCAAGAAATTTATTTTTCCTAGGAAGGATTGGATTTCTTTTACATTTCTAGGGATATTTATAGTATCTATTGCCTCAATTATTTTATGATCAATTTTGACTCTGTCTTTTGACACTATATGACCCAATAGCTTACCTTTTTGCATAGAGAAATGAAATTTTTTGGGATTGAGGGACAAACCAAATTTACAACATTTCTCGAAAGTTTGCTTTAGGTGCACTAGATGTTCCGCATCAGATTTTGAAAAAATGGTCAGATCATCAAGATAGATAACAACGAATTTATCTTTCTCACCCACGAAGGCAATTTCCATGGCTCGTTGGAAGGTTTCCCCTGCATTCATCAAGACGAAAGGCATTTTATCGTACATGAAGGTGCCCCAACGGGTAGTGAAAGCTATTTTTTCCTTATCATCATGGTGTACTGCGATCTGATTGTAACCTGAAAAACCATCAATCATTGACATCCTATTAGCTCCAACTACTCTCTCTAAAACGTATTCCATCTTAGGCAGTGGATAATTGTCTTTGAGTGATGATCGGTTTAGGTTTCTAAAATCAACATACGGTCTGATTTCACCATTTTTCTTTCTTATTGGGACTAAATTAGCCACCCACTCGGAATATCTTAGTGGGGCGATGATTTTGGCGTCCAAGAGTTTTTTGAATTCCTTTTCAATTACTGGTAGCAAAATAGGGTTTATCTGTCTAAGTTTCTATTTAAAAGGCTTGACACCAGGTTTCAGAGGAATTTTATGTTAAATTATGGAAGTATCATAAGTTCTCAATTCGTCGTAAGACCAAGTGAAAACGTCTTTATACTTTCTAAGAAACTCAACGTATTTACTTTTGTTTTCTGGGGACAGGTATTTGGACAGTTTCACCAACCGAGGGTTTTCTTTGGTACCTATTTCACAGTCCTCAACCTCTTCAGGTTGTGGTTGTAAGGTGGATCTTAATGGGATATTGTATTGATTAAATAACCTTTCCAAGGGAATCGGGCCCTTGGAGATCTGGTTATTTTTTAGAACAAGCATACGATGATTGGTGATTTTATCATTAAATTCCTGGGGGTCTTCCCCTTCCTGCATGATCCAAACAAGATCATCTTGATTTTCTTGGTCAGCATGAGTTTCAACAAACTCTTCTATTGATTCTAAAAATGTACGTAGTTGTTCATCATCCTCAAAAACTTGCCAGTGCTGTATATTATTTGGTATGGAAGGCCAGTGTCTCATTTTTATATGATATTTTAGTTTGAAAGCAGCGCGAGTTGTGAAGGTTGAGGCTTCTTTGGCCAATGCGTCAGCCTGCTGGTTTTCAATTCTTGGAATGTAGTGGACTTTGACAGAGGAGAAGAAATTTTCGATCAAATCCCAGATGAAATTCCTGTAAGACCTTAGTCTAGGATATTTGGCCTGGTACTGTCGATTTACCTATTTTATGATTAGTTCAGCATCACCAAAGATTTCAAGGTTTTTTATTTTCATTCTCCTAGCGGCTTCCAACCCTAATGTTAAGGCTTCATACTCGCATATGTTATTAGTGTGGTCCACATTCCACTGAAGTCTATAGGAAAAAGGGATTATGAATTGATTATTAGGGGCCACAAGGAGTGCCCCTACTCCAGCTCCAAGGTAAGATGAAGCACCGTAAAAAAACATCTTCCACACACTAGTGCTATATACATTTTGTTTATTTTTTTCTTTTTCTATTTTTTCTTCTATAAAAATTTCATCTATATCTAAAATAATATCATCATCAATGGATAAGATACAATTACATAGGTCCTGATCAACAATATATATAGGGTGATTATTCGGGTTGCGCGGATCACTTACCGTGAACGCTAACCTGGTCTCTCTGTACAGGCATGTGAACTGTCCTCCAAAAACTGGGATCGTAGCATATGTCATGTCAAGCTAAAGGGAGCCCCCAATCTTGGCACCCCAGAATCTAGATAACATCATACCATATTTCAGAGGGATATCGGTGACCACTACGTCCATGAGAATGCTTTTCATAGGTATTTGAGCTAGATTTACCACCAAGTCTTTAATCATGCCTATACATTTAACTTTTCTAGAATCGAAAGAATATAAATCTCCATAAGGCCTAGTAATTTCGAGACCCAATTCATCCATAATGGATTTAGGCATTACGTTGTGGGATGCTCTAGAATCAAGCATACAATTATGGAGTAGTTGGTCAAACAAGGTTAATGTGATATAGAAGGGAGCAACAGTGTCTTTGGCGCCTTTGAAATGAGGGTTTGAAGGGCAATTTTCCTTTGTATTTACCTGATCCCTTCTTCAGTCTCTTCACAAATTTTGCTTCAATCTCATCGGGCTCAGAATCCTCATTTTTTTCTGCTTTAAATGATGCTTCTCTAGAGGTGGGTTTATCTTTACCTATTCTCATTTCATATGCAGTCAATGTTCTGAGAAGTTGGTCAAACTGCAAGGTTTTCAGATCATTAAGTTCTTCTATAGCAGAGACCTTCGGGTTGAACCTATGTGGGAGAGATCGCAAGATTTTCTGAACTAAAGAAGGTTCCCCAATTGTTTCACCAAGTGCCTTCATTGCATTTACCAATTCTTCTATTCTCAAAAAGTATTTTCCAATAGTTCCATCTTCCTTCATCTTCAGCTGTTCAAACTGTATTCTATAGGTTTGAAGCTTTGCATCCTTTACCTTCTCATTACCTTCATAACTGTTAATGAGTTTGTCCCACATTTCTTTGGCAGTTCCTAGATGCATAACTTTTACGAATTCTTCTTCTGCAAGACCACTCAAGATAGCATTCATATCCTTAGCATTGAAGCTAAATTCTAGTTTGTCATCCTTATTAGCTAGCACAAATGGCTTTACATAACCAGTCTCTACCACATCCCAGACATCTGCACCTAAAGCCATTATGTAGGTTCTCATTCTAACTTT
>JASDQU010753698.1:0-21964 GCA_032191745.1 Picea mariana
AGGCTTTCTGAACCTTTGGTTCAGCTTCTTAAAACCCTCAACCTCTTCCTCTTACACGATATCCGTTTAGAGGACCCTCAACTACGAAGAATCCTTAGTGGCGTGATTCATTGTCTTTAGGTTTACCGCAAGAATTTCACGTAGAATGAGACTCCTTTATTTCAAGGTTGTCTGAAAAATTCATCCTACTAGACAATGAGTCCTTAGACACTCTCTCTCGGTCCTATAAACAAAATGAAGGGTCCTTTATAACCTTTAGAGTGAAACTTGGATACAAAGCATGGAAAGAAGAAAGACTTCAAGTCTAGCCTAAATGACCGTGGTGGAAACGTTTTGGTAAAGCAAATCTTTGTTAAGATGAAATATTTATCTATGGCTAGTGAAAAGGGGCTGGTATGACCCTAATCATTGTACATTTTGCTTTGGTGACGAGGAATCGGTTTCTCACCCTTTTGTCTTTTGTCCCTATGCAGGCTAGGTTGCAAAGTTAGTCAAAGAAAATTTAAAAGACAAGGTTGAAGGGAACAAGGAAAGTCTTGAAGAATGTTATAACATATGGATCCATGACAAGGTGGTGATGCTTTATTCTGGTTTACAATGTATCATGATTTCAAATTTAGGGTGGGACCGCAACTCATCAATTTTTGAAGACAAATGGTTTCCTCGRCAGGTTATTGCAACGATTATGCTTAACCAGATTGTTTATTTTAAAGAAGATCCCAAATCCTTTAAGCAACATATTCCTATTCTCCCCACCTTAGATTATGACATCCCATGGGGATATTTTGATAGGGGCACCCTCCTTTGTGAGAAGTTGGAGTAGTTATGTTCATTAACCAGAACCATTACATTTGCATCAGATATTCCCCTAGCCAAGGGTTAAATAACAGGGATGTGTTAATTGTGATGACAACGTCAATGTTTTTGAAGACGACAAATCATAAAGACATTAAAAAGATATAGGTTATGGGGGACTCAATAGATTGAGCCCAAGGAAAATTAGAAATCCAAAATGTCAATGCGAAAAATATGTTGTGAGATATCAAGCTAGCTTTTCCATCCATCCTTTGAATGTCATGAGCTATGTAAGGAAGAGCCTTTACAAAGGGGAGTCTTTGGGTACTATGACTACTTTCAGGAGGAAAACTAAAGCTATGTAGTTTGGCCTTTAATGAAAGAAAACGTAAGTCGTGAAGTTTTTTTTTTTATATGATTGAGAAAGATTGTAATATGTACATTTGTGGATTACTCTTGGAATATAAATGATTTTTTTACTCAAATTTTTTTAATTTTTTTTTTATAGATATACAAATATTTATTTTAAATAAATTTATTGTTATTGAATTATATATCCTTTATACATAAATTGAAGAAAAATATTTTTGAAAACTTTTATTTTGAAAAAAAATAAAAATAAAATAATAATATAACTTATTTTATAAATTTCAAAGAGAAAATTTTAAATAATATGTTAATATGAGTGTGTATGTTTTACAACTAATTTTAATGATGATTTTTTTTAAATAGCAATAGAAATATAATTAATGTTTCTTGATGTAAAATATACATTGATTATATATAAATAATCAATTATTTTTTACCAAGTCAAACAAATAAAATTGATAAAAAATAATTTTGAAAATAAATGTCTTGAATAGTTAATTTTTATTATGGGTACACTATTGGAAATGAGCACATTTAATGATCTTTTAACCATAAATTCTAATGGTGTTGTTAGCAATTGAATATGGTGGCATATTCTTAGTGGTCCTTCAAAATCAATGAATGCATCCCTTAACCTTTTTAATTTTAACATTTACTTAAGATGATTAAGAAATTAATGTGTGACCATGTATTGCCACGTACAAGTGATTAACAAACTTACTTGAAATTAAAAAAATATGTCACTATTAACTTTTTCTGTTTTATATTATTATATTTACATTTCCCCCAAATTTACCATATTGGCAAGTATTTCATATTCTTTCGAGCTTAATGAATTCATAAAGGAAATTAGACAATCAAATTGTGGTTGTGAAGAATTATCAATGTGCTCCCTAGAACCTTTTTCATCATGTAAGAATCTTGAAACAAATGTCTATTAGATAATGTTTGAATCTCGACCAATATATTTTGTATATTTAATTGGATTGTTTAGTACTAAATTTGAGTTTTTGAGTTTAAATTTGAATTTAAGTTTTTCTAAATTGGATTTCTTAATTAGAACCATTCTCCTAAGTGCCATCGTGCCTGATCTTGAGGCTTGAATGATGTTTTCGAGATAGGAATTCTATGAGGATCTTGATGCGAATCAATGACCTATTGCAACTGAATCTTGGCCTTGCAAACATACCAAAGGTAGGACATCACAAAATGAGGATTCAATGATTTTAGTGAAGAAATTGGAGATCATCATTCATTCGCCTAGAAAAAGTATAATAATTGGTCAGAACTGTCTTCAAATGTAGTGGAAGTTGCTTATGAATCTCCTTGGCAAATCTCTACTCAAATTGATACCTCCAATAATTAGGGTTGATCAAATTGCAATGCAAAGATTAGGGTTAGGGTTATTCGAATTAATATTAATGTATCAATTAACAATACATTAGTTATTAATGGGGTTAATAAGAGTAGGGTTATACTAGCACAACGACCTATAATATATTTCATTTACAAACCTTAATTAGGATTTATGCTAAGTTTGTAAATTAGTTATGCCTTTTAGCATTCATCAAGTTGTTATCACTTATGTCATTTGTTGTATGTTGAAAATGGATGCAAATGAATCTTATCCTTAAGTCAATGGAACCAGTAATATAATATATAAAAGATTATGTTAAGCTAACCAAATATAGAACAAATAACTATTGATGTTTATTTAAAGATGAAAATCGTTATATCCATAAACGAACGCTAAAAATAGAAATAATATAGAAGCATTATGGAATCTAAGCGCTAGAGATAAGGGTTACCATTCTCACGATTTGTTGAACTATTCGTGCTAGGCATACAAAAATTGAAGGATGGCTTCCATTCTTATTACCAAGGTTATAAATTGAGATATCATTAGTGTAAAATATGAAATAAATTGTGTTTCCCATAAAATTTGAACAGTAAGGAAGAAAGAGATAGATATGGGGAAAACAACGGTGGAAGGGATAGTTTTTATTTTGTTATTTTTAAGCATTGTGCAGGGGATGCTTGAGAAGGTGGAAGAATAAGTAGTGATGAAAGTATATCTGCATCCCAATCCCAATCTCTCCCTAAATTCTATTGATTGAAGAAGTATGCTGTTACAAACCATGTATCGATCAAATGCTTTAACATCCAGATTGCAGACTGCAAGTAGTAAAAGAAATTCTACATACATATAACCATTGGGAACATGTGACAACGTTCATGTTGTATTAGGGAACTCAGATGGCACTAGTTATATTGTGAGTTTTGTTTTTGAGACACTGCAACGCAAAAAGTCAAGGTGAATTTTGATATCGCCTAGGACATGTCATGGTTAAAATGTGATTATAGTGTTGGGTCCTCTACTTACAAGTGGCTGGATTGTAAGTCCTTCTATAGTGACATGGATGACTTAGCTTGTAATGGAGAAAATTAGTGCATTCTCCAATATCAATACCTGAATGGGGACCAAATCTCAGTGCATATGAGTCAGGACACACTATGGATGGGTTCTCAGTCCTTTGAAAACTTTGGATTGAGATGCAGATACGATTTTAATGGATACACTGGAAATCCTTCAGTTGGATGCTTGAGTTTGGCCAAGGCTCACTTTCACTGCCTTCTCACTCCAAAAGAAGAATCTTTTCCAACTGCCTTTCAGAATTTTTAAATCCCAAATAGGAAGGAAAACTAAAAGTGGTCCTGGATGTGTCCATTCCCTCCAACTCAAAGTTCATCGCTATGTTGTCAAATCCTATTTATACATCATGGTATTTCGTTGGAATCATTGGTATCACCGTGGGGGAGCACCAACCTGAATGTCCTGCCTAAGACTTTCCATTTTAATTCAAGTGCAGGAGGCACGATCATGGAAAATAGAGTCCTCTTCAACCAACTAGTGTAGTCGGCTTACCACTCTTTAAAAATGGATTTTCTGAAGCAGTTCAAGCTTACTCCAAGGAAGAATTCAAAATTCCCATTAGAAACTTGTTTCACCTACTCTGATGACATTGCAAAGATAGAAATTCCAGGTATAACATTCCATTTCTAGGTCGACGTCAAAATGAAATTTTGGCACCATTAGTCGGCGACGCCATTTTCTTGGTGTTCTATCCCTCAGGAGGTAATGATTTGAGCATCTTGGGAACTCTTCAACAAAACGATTACATTGTTTCTTTGGATCAATATAGCAAAAAGATCAATTTTCCTCTTGTTGGTATCTACTCCTCAGCTATATGTTGTTGATCATCCTCATTATTTATGTTGGTTTATTGTGTCTTGATGCTGACTATGTGAGTGTAATAATATAAGTAGTGCTATAAATTTTTTATTTTAGTGATTGATGTGTAAATTCATTGTATTTGCAATGTTTATGAATGCATTGTTATTTCGTTCCCACCAATTTTCAACCTCAAACTTATAGATCCATTGAGGCATCCTCTAAAAACTCCTTTTAAAGATAGGTGCTATCAAATAAATCATTTGTGCACAAAATGGATACGAGGGTTCTCAGAAGTTACCAACAAAAGACATTGTTGAAGTCTAAGAACGTTGACATATTCAACCTTTTGTAAGGGAAGGAGGTCTCACCCAACGCAGAACATATCCATTTGTTGATTTTTGTATATGAGTTGATCACATAGATTTACTAGGAGATGTGCATTTCTTGAGTTACAAATGAGTAGAATTGGGTCCTTATTTATACTAAATTGGCCTCCCAAATGACCATGAATTTTCATTTTTCTCTTTTCACATTATGAATACCGACCATAGTTACAAAATTCAATAGTCCCTCTTAACTAGGGAGATATTCAAACTTAAACACTCTCTCTTAGTGAGGGAAGAAATACCTGGCGATCATATCTTCATTGGACATTATTATGTTATAGAAAAGTTTGTATCAAATAATCATCAACATCAACAATATGCCACACCCTGGTCAGAAACTCATTCCTATCAGATTGCATACCTTGATTTGGAGATTGTCTTCTCTGCGATGAACTTCCTCTCTACCATGAACCGCCTCTCTGCCATGAACTGCCTCCTCCGCCTCTTACTCCTGATCTCCCTCTCGCATATCTATTATTTGACCACAGTGCCAAATATTTACTCAGAGGCTTCAGATTCTCGCGCCTCTCTTCCTGTTGCAGCAAAATACATGTCAGTTCTTCAAACGTAGGAGGTTTCTCCCTTGCTTTGAGACCTATTATGAACATATGATAATCTTCTAGCATACCATTTAAGGTAATAGTGACCAGATTAGTGTTGGAAACAATTTCCCCTATATTTACTAGCTTGTCTTTCACCTCTTTAATGCAACCCAAAAATGAACTAACATATTCATTTCCATCCATCTTAATGCCTAGAAATTGAGTTTTCATGAACAAAATGTGATTTGTGTTGCTACTTTCATACAATGCTTTAAGAGCTGTCCATGTTGCAGCAGAAGTTGTAGCATCTCTAATATGTGGAATTCTGCTATCTTTAACTGACATGCGTAATAATACCTTTGCCTTGTTTTCGCACTTCTCCCAGTCTTGGATCTATGTTGTTGTTGCACCTGCAGCTGCATCAGGCTTCAGTTCAGTTCCCTTCACAATGTTCCAGACACCATAGCCTTCCATGAGCATCTGCATCTTGAATTTCCAGTTAATGAAATTCAAGCCATCTAACTTATTGGCTTTGTTGAGGTAGGTTTCTGCAAGTGGATTCGACATCGCTGCAATTTAGTCTCTGCAAGTGAATCACCAAGAATATGCATCTTTCTATCGATTTTCCTTGGGATACCACCGATCTGTCTCATTCTTGAATCTCAGCTTTCCTAAGAGAAAACTTTAAAAACAAAAATCCTTAACACCACATTATATATAAAAATAATATATAAATTTCACATGCATCCACTTGAAATCGACTTTTAATACACATGCATAAAATTATAACTCCCTCTTCACCTTTTTATATAAAAGATATCCACTTTAAATAATAAAAAAAAAATGAATAACTCCTTCCACCATTTTCACCTCAGGCTTTAGTAATAAAAAATTAACTCCTTCACGATTAAAAAAAAAAATCGTGGCACCCTTTTTTCAAAGCTCCCTAAAAATCACGCTCAAACGAAATGTATGAAGAAAAACAACAAACTCAAGCTTTGATTGAATGAAGCGAACACTCGTGTGTAAATCGCAATCCATGCAAATATGGAACCACTAATGGACACGCAGAGTGGACTGCCTCCAACCTCAGTTTCCTCCTCTTTGGATGAGCAACCATTGCAATGCTGCGAGCTCACGCTTTCACTGTGCTCCTCCCAAGCTCGTGCTTCAATCTCGCAACTAGTCTCACACAACAAAGAGATAGGGCATCTCTCTCTCACATCGGCTCACGTAGCAAAATAAAAACAACTCACGATGATTATCAACACCTCCACGCATGCAAACTCAAGGGTTTCTGCACCTCGCCCAATAATAGAGTGGGGTATTTCTGCACCGTAATGGCTTCTAGATTGGGGAAATTTCTTAATTCTAATGGAGGCACCTGCGGGCCTCTGTACCTCACTCCTATGGCTCTAATACCAACTTAAAATATGCAAAACAAACAGCAGAGTGAGGCTATGCTCACTTCTATATTATTCAATGAAGACAGATTACATCCTTATATAGGAAAAGACTCTACTGAGTCGGTTACATGCAAACCAAAGACAACTAGGCTCTCAACTATGAACTAAATCTTAACACACCTACAGCTAACTCTTAAGATGCCTACAACTGACTCTCAGAACTGAATCTTATAACTGGTGCTTACAACTGGCACTTACTCCATTATTTCGAAGTGTAATGGCGAAAATCAGTGCATTCTCGAATCTCAATTCCTGAATGGGGACCAAATCTCAGTGCATATGAGTCAGGACACACTGTGGCTGGGTTCTCAGTCCTTTGAAAACTTTGGATTCAAATGTAGATACGATTTCAAAGGATACTCTGGCAATCCTTCAGTTGGACGGTTGGGTTTGTCCAAGGGCTCGCTTTCACTGCCTTCTCAGTCCAAAATAAGAATCTTCTCCTACTGCCTTCTAGACTTTCTGAATCCCAAACAGGAAGGAAAACTAAGAGTGGGCCAGGATGTGTCCTTTCCTTCCAACTCAAAGTTGACCACTATGTTGTCAAATCCTTTAGGTTAATTTATAGAGTAGACAAGTATCTAGGGTGAACCCTAAGATCCCTCTGAGATAAATAGAGGTTTTGTACACCAAAATGAGGCTAGCTACAATTTAGTAGGAGATTTCAGTTTTTAGTTGTTGTTTTTATTTCAGCTGTAGCCATTTTTCACTTTTGAATATAAAAAAGGAAAATTGATCCAATGCGTGGTGTGAACATTGTTTGCAATTCCCTGTTATTATGTCTTCCAACTCAAAGTTCACCAACATGTTGTCGAATCAGTAGTATCACCGTGGGGAGCACCCACTTGAATGTCCCGCTTGAGACTTTCCAGTTTAATTCAACTACAAGAGGCACGATCGTGGACAACAGAGTCCTCTTCAGCCAACTAGTGTAGCCAGCCTACAACTCTTTAACAACGGATTTTCTGAAGCAGTTCAAGCTTACTACAAGGAAGAAGTCGGAACTCCCGTATGAACTCCCATTTGAAACTTGTTTCAACTAAACCGATGACATTGCAAAGCTAGAAATTCTAGGTATAACATTCCATTTTAACGACGACGTCGATCTCCCTATCAGTCGAAATGGAATTTTTGCACCAGTACCGGAAGACACCATTTTCTTGGCGTTCTATCCCTCGGGAGGTAGTGATTTGAGCATCCCGGGAACTCTTTAGCAACAAGGTTACACTGCTTCTTTCGATCAAAAAAACAAAAAGATCAGTTTTTCTCTTGTTGGTACCTGCTCCTAAACTATGTGTTGGTGCTCATCCTCATTATTTTTGTTTGTTTATTGGGTCAGGACGCGTTGTTTACAATTCAGGCCGAGTTATGCTGACTATGTCAGTTTAGTTTAATAATACAAATAGTGCTATAATTGTTTCAATTTAGTGATTAATGTGTAAATTCATAGGATATGAGTGAATTTGCATGACAATAATATGTTTTATATATATTTGGAATTGGTTTTGTTTAACTGATATATATGAATTGTTTTTTTGGAATTTGATTATATAAATTGGTAAGAAATCACTCTATTTTGTTATTTAAAATTTATTTTTGAATGCAGAAATAGATTCAATATGTTAAAGAGTATTCCCAATTATAGAAATAATTACTCAATTTTAAGAATCTAACAATTTCTTGATGAATCTCCATCTACTTTCTTTCTAAATTTGAAGTGATCTTAAAAGTTACTTAACCCGGAAATATATCTCCATTTACCCTACCCAAAGGTAATTTTAATATATCTCCATTTACCCTACCCAAAGGTAATTTTTGCAATAGAAAACTTGTTTATATAGAGTGCTCAATTTGTATATATTATAATCTAAAATCATATTGAAGTTCTACCATGAAGACAATGTCCAGTAGATTGGAAAACTCTTTCAAAGGGTTAGACACAAGGCATTTTTAACGTTATATATATTATACTCTAAAATCATATTTAAATTCCATTTTAACGTTATATATATTATACTCTAAAATCATATTGAAATTCTCCCATAAAGACAATGTTCAAAGGGTTAGACACAAAGCATTTTTAACGTTAGTTAATATTATTTGTCAAAAAATTGTATTGAATATGGTCTTTCTTCATAATTTGCAAAAGCTTTTAATATTTTTATTTTATTTTCATAGATTTGTTATATTAAGCCTGAAATACTCAAAATCTAAATCTATAATAGATAAGTTTAAAATGTATATAAAATTATTAATAAAATTATGAAAAAATACACAAGAGAAAGGTTTAAAATGTAGATAATTTTTTTAATAAAATTATAAGAAATATATTGTCATAAGAAAATATAGAGAAATATGTTTGTAATAGATASTTTATATCAAATTTTATTTTTTAATAGAATAATTTATTTAAACTTTATTAATAATAAAGAGATATTTACATGTACTTTATATGAGTTATGGTTCATTGGTTTGGTAGTTTGGATTGGACACTGCCATTTAGACAATTCAAGGTGTTTAACCTCCCGTAKTTGGTTTTTATTGGAACAATTAGTTAACCGAGTTGGCCATGCATCGTAATGAGATATTTTTGGGATGAATAGAGTAGTGTTTTGAGCSCTAGTTTTTTATATAAATATGTAACGGGTTGGGAGATTAGGGGTTGGTTCATCATAATTGTTATGGTTATGTTGGGTTCAGTCAATTTGTTTGTCATAATTGTTATGTTTTTTTTTTRTGTTTAGTTGGTTGGTTCATTGTAATTGTTATGGTTGTTTTGGGTTTAGTCAATTGGTTTTTCGTAATTGTTATGGTTGTTTTCTGTTCAGTAGGTTGGTTTATCTAGCCAAAGGCTGAGAAGAATGAATAAAGAAATGATAGAGAAATGTTACAAAATCCTATGTTGTCTATATTTCTTTGTTTGATTATGAAAAATATTTGCATCCCTCGTTGAATAACTTCATTGATAATCAAGAATGGTGGAATGAATCATGATTATGAGAATAACAAACATATACAGTAACTTGGAATATGATAAGGATAAAAATATGAACCATGGGTAAGTTCATAATAGGAGAGAACCAAATTATGCACATAACATATTAAGGAAGGATGAACCAAGTGTTTTCCACCCATTTCCTTCCCACTAAAGAAGCCTTGTTCTTATAGTCCCCATAGATACCTCTGGTGAGACTTCATCTACAAAAGAAGGTGATGCCAAAAGGGCCGATGTCAAGTGGGTTTTTTTGGTCTTAAATAAAATAAACCTTTGGTCTTACAACCTCTGCACAGAGTAGTGCCATCTAATGGTTCCATTGTCAGGACCAAGAATTTGTGATTAAGGGGGTGTTTTGGAGGTTGACTAAGAAGGATATCTCAAAATGGTTGGAAAAGAAGGAACAAGAATTCACATGACTAGAGAAGAGGAACCCTCAGAAGAGTGAAAATCTATGGATGCAAAAATATGTGTTCACATATCTGCATGAAATTTTCTTTGGCGAATTCTTAATTATTCTCACATAGTGGCTAGAAGATTGGTGGAGAAAACTGGAAGGTTTAGCGCCAAAATGCCAAGAAACTAGACTCTCAGATTGGTATGACAACTGAATTTTGTAAGTAAACCAACTACTTGAGTAGTTTATTTTTGGGTCAATAGCATACTAGGTGATTATGTTACAAAGTTTTTTCGTAGATTTTATTCAATCATATAGTGTCAAAGAAAGGGACTTTTAAAGGTACATGTTGGAGGTTCTTGAAATCATTAAATACATAGTTAAAGATGTTATTGTGTGAAAATAACATGATGGTGATGATATCCTACTACTAATGGGTTAATGCACATGGGACAACTAGGGGATGAGAGGAGGATCATCTGAGAGAAGGAAGGAAGCAATGAAAGAGGAAGGGAAGTACTGAGGATGCAAGATGAAGATATACTAGAGGAAGGATACGAGTTTGGAGAGATACAGAGAGGGAGGAGGTACAATAGGAAAAATACTAAGGCTAAGAGAAGAGAGTCATGCAGTGAGCAAGAGGGGAGAAAAACATGTACACTAGTCTGAATCGTGGAGGTACCATACCTAGGGGGAGAAAAAGAGAAGTTCCAGTCCATTCCAATAGTAGAAAAACCAACAAGTCCTACCCAGTAATAATCATGCATTGAGTACGTGACCCTATGTGCTTCAACAAAATCATAAGTAACATTAGTATATTTGTCAAAACTAATTTTATTTAGCCAAGGAGGACCAAGTAGTAGCAGTCAAAATAGTGGGAGTAGTGTGTAGAGTCAAAATCAGAGTCAACCAACATCACTAAGAGAAGGAACTACATCGAACAACATGGTTAGAGTGGATAATACTCTTAGGCTGTCGGAGTTCCAAGGAATTGGGTCAGAGGACCCAGAACAACACTTGTTCATGTGCGAGATGATTTAGGCCGCAAAGAACGTACATGATGAAGTTATAAATATTGCACAAGTAGCGACAACATTTATAGGTCATGCACTAGTATGGTATATGAAGTTACATAGCACCAAGCCTACAAAATAGGTCATGACATTATCATATATTAATCAAGCACTACTTAAGGAGTTCAAGAAGCCAAAAACGGAGTCATGGTATCACATAATTGAAGGAGATCAAAGAAGTATAGACAAAGTCAGTACGAGATTTCGATCAGATATTTAAGGATATAATTTGTAGATTAAATTTCCATATCCTAGATAAACAACACCAAGAATGGTTTATTGCATGACTTCTACCACACATTCACATGCCATTAATCCAATAGAAGGTTGTGTCATAGCCTAAGGCACTATTGATTGTGATGAAATTGGATTCATCTTCGGTGGGAGATAGTGATGGAATGACACAAGTTTAGGCTCAGTTGGCTACATTGACAATTCAATCGGAAGAAATGACAAAGATAAGGGAGAAATGTGAGCAAGTCCGGTGTACAAAATGTAGGACTGAAGGCTATGACAAGGATGAATTCCCAACATTCATGCAATATTTGGCCACGGGAGCACCGAATCCATTATCGAGAGGAGGATACTTTGAGATATGTAAGAAATGGGGCCATCACCCAATGGAGTGTCCACTATTATAGAAGTACTAGAGTATGCTAAAGAAATTATTTTTCATTATTTGCAAATTTGTAGGACACAAGGAGAAGGATTGTCATAGATTAAAATTGATGAGGGAGCACACATGTGATATGTACAAGATCTAGGAAGAAAATTTTACAGCGTAAGTGGGGGGTCCACAATAGAACAATCAAAGAGGCTTCAATCAAGGGAACAAAGGAAACTTTGGCTTAGGCCAAGGTAAAGGGAATTTGGAAGAGGTGGAAGAGGATCGATTATATGTTACAACTGTAATCAACCTAGACACTTGGCCCATGACTACCAGAATACATGCATGATGTGCACATATTACATAACACTAGATTATTCGACAAAATATTTCCCCCAACTAGTTGTGAAGTGGAAGGTCAGAGGAAACCAAAACCTAAATCAAAATCAGAATGTGCAGATGTTATCAGCTAAAAGACACAATGAAGGGCCCATATTAGCCATGGTTATGTGTGAAGGAGTTAGAATAGGGATTGATAGGAAAAATGAAGGAATGCAGATGAAACAATTGGTAAGAAAGTCAAGAGGGCCCATACCAACCTTTGATCCTCACCAAGAAAAGGAAACATATTAGAAGGAAAGGATAGAAGTACTCGAAATGGATTGGTGAGCATCAACATCCATGACACATCATGAAGAAGATCATGTAGTTCCAGAAAATCCAATGGGGAAGGTAAGTACAATAACAAAATTCTTAGAAATTGTGTAGAACTAATCAAAGATGAGGTTGTGATGAGTACATTATACGATATGATCGATCACTACACAATAGGAAGGGAAACTCTAGCTGCAGAAAGGATGGTAAATCAAGTATTGCACGGGAAATGAACCAATGAAGAATTTCGATTCAATGCACATATTGGAGAGTATGATGTGAATAATATTATTTTGGACTTACATTCTGACATGAATGTGTTAGCTAAGAAGACATGGAAATTGATCTGAAACACACAAGTTGGTATGGTCTCCTGTTCAACTCATATTAGAAAATCAACAAAAAATAGTTCCAATTGGTCGATTGATAGGAGTACCTGTGAACATAGACAAGGTGCACAGTGTGGCATATTTTGAAGTTATTGAAATTGTGGATGACACTCAACCATATCCAGAACTGATGGTACTAGAATGGGATTATGATAACCAAGATATTATCAACTTGAACAGGAGGGAGATGATATTTGAAGCTAGATATTTGAATTTTATGACGCCCTTAGACCCATTAGAGGGATAGAGATACATAGAAATAGAAAGAGGGAATGCCATTGATAATTTATATAACATGACTGTGAGGATGGAGGATTATGTCAACCCGAAAGAAGATGGTGCGTTGAGTTGGAAAAGTGTCAGTTCATGTGCATCAGATTATGAAGAAGTTATAGATCATTGGCAATAGAGAATGCATGAACTGTCCACTAGACGATGTGTGCTCATGACACGATCTATGCGCTGGATTGGAACAAATTTGTGCAACATGCCTAGGTATGATGTATTATCTAATATAAGTATGTTTGTAAAAACATTCGATTTGCAAACACCCAAATAACAAAGGTTGTTAGCACTGGATGTGGTATTAAAAGAGACTTTGTCTAAATGGTGGGATAGACATAAAGAGGGAATGAAAGATTAGCTCCAATGTAGCAGACTAATGCAAATAAGGTTTGGCATTGAGGGAGATAATATTGTGAAAAAATATGCAGGGGAGAGTAACCCAGCAGGTCATGTGGAACAATGCATGGATTTGTGGGGTTCGGTAACAGAGACATAGTGGACACACTAATTTATACACACACTAGGCATAATTCTGAAGAACTAGTACTTGGAGATGGAAATGTGCAGGGAGATAGAAAAATGGGAAGAAATGATCCAAAGGTTGAAAATCATGTTTACATTTGAATATGAAGACTGTTATAAGGGGTTGAACACCTTGAAACAGAAGTTGGTGACTACGTCGATTTTCATTTTTTTGGATTGGAAAAAGGAGGTTCATGAACATGTCAACACATCATTCATAACATTGGGAGAAATTCTATATTAGCCAAAGGAAGGAGACATTGATCACCCAATTTTTTTTTCAGGAAAGAAAATGTCTATAGCAGAGAAGAACTACATAACCACAGAATGAGAAGGATTGGAGATGTTGTACGAACTATACAAATTTCGGAATTATCTATTGGGGTCTCACTTTAAGATGTATACATACCATTATGCATTAAAATACTTAGTCAACAGGCCAGTGTTGGGGGGGATAATATACAGGTGACTCTTATTATTTTAGGAATACAAATTTTAAGTCATAGTGAAATCAGGGAAGCTAAATGTAGGACCAAATCATCTATCACATATACTGTAAGGGGAATATGTGGGAAATTTAGAGGATAGCCTCCTAGATGCATAATTATTTTCATTAAGGATGGTGGAAGATTGTTTCTTGGACATCGTAAAATTTCTCAACATAGGCATGGCTCCATCCATGATGACTATATCATAGAAGAAACAATTGGTAGTGAAAGAAACAAATTATCAGTTGATTGCAATGAATTTATACAAGATGGGTGCAGATGAAATACTGAGACATTGTGTGCTGGAGCACAAAAGGCCAATAATAATTGAATAAGAACACAACAGAATTGTTGGAAGACATTATGTAGGGTGGTAAATGACACTGAAAATCTTGTGTGTAGTACTTTGGTGGTTGACACTTAACAAGGATGCAAAGGAATTATGTCACTCATGCGATGTATGACAATGAGTGGGAAAGCCATATAGGAGGGATGAAATTCCTTTGAATCCATATATTACATTGCAATCATTTGAGAAGTGGGCCATAGACTTTGTGGGGTCAATCAACCTACAAGAAAGAAGATCGAGGGCAATCTATATCATTACTGTGATTGAGTATTTGACAATATGGGAGGAAGTAGCCCTAGTTACAGACTGTATGATGGAAACAATTATGAGGTTTCTATTCAAAAATTTAGTCACAAGGTTTGGATGCCCACCCATATTACTCAATGATCAAGGGACACACTTTCTAAACAAGACAATTGTAGCATTGACTGAGGAGTTCCATATTCATCACCAAAATACTACCCCATATCACCCTCGGGACAATGGAATTGTGGAATATTTTAATAAGATTTTGGAGAATGCCTCGAGAAATATTTTCGATATAGGGAGAGATGATTAGGACTTAAAATTCCATGTAGTATTATGGGATTACAGGACTACAAGAAAGAACTTGACAAGTGAGACCCCTTTTAGGTTAGTCTATGGGCAAGAAGAAACAATTCCACTGGAGTTTATTCTACCTAGCTTACGCATTTCCACAACTAAAGAGCTATAAGATACTGATGAAATATAGGATGGGTTGGTGCGATTAGTACATCTTGATAAGGATCAGTTTTTCGTAGGATTCCATCATTGGGTCCAAAAAACTAGCGAGATGGCCTGGCTTGATAGACACATTAAACATAAGAAGTTTCAAGTTGGATATTTGGTAATACTCTATGAAATCAACTATATGCAACATACAGGAAAATTTATAATGTATTGGTTAGGACCCTATGTGATTCAGAAAATAACAGAGACATGTGTTGCATGGTTAGAAACCTAGAATGGAGATGTCTTGGAAGAAATGGTGAATGGGAGTCGATTGAAACTCTATAGAGATGACCAGCATGATGCACAATAATTTTGGTTGCGATGGAACACATGTATTATAGAATTTAGGGGAAAAAAAAGTTCAAATACAATGGCACAAGAAGGTGCGCAGAACAAATCATCATCACACATCAAAATAACATTGTGCCAAACTCGGAGACAAGACAGTTGGGAAATGACAAGACCATTATAAGAATTAAAGCATGGGAATGATGGTTACACATCAGGAATGATAGGTCATAAAAGAAACGTATGAGTCTTAAATGGGAAAATCCATTGGAAATCTTGACAGATCGATAGTACAAGGAATAAATCACTTGATGGATTTGTAATCAGGATGAAATTAAGGAACAACACAACAAACATGATGACAAATGGGACATGCTAGTTAATATAGGATGAGATAGGTACGATTGGCATGAAAGAACCAAAAAATAAGAAGATCTTTAAGTGTAACTCATTCTTGCATACAAATGATAATGAAGGACAAATAAGAAGATTGAACAAGAGAGAACTAGAGAAACAGGGAGAGATACNCCATTGGAAATCTTGACAGATCGATAGTACAAGGAATAAATCACTTGATGGATTTGTAATCAGGATGAAATTAAGGAACAACACAACAAACATGATGACAAATGGGACATGCTAGTTAATATAGGATGAGATAGGTACGATCAGCATGAAAGAACCAAAAAATAAGAAGATCTTTAAGTGTAACTCATTCTTGCATACAAATGATAATGAAGGACAAATAAGAAGATTGAACAAGAGAGAACTAGAGAAACAAGGAGAGATACAAATTCCAGAGACCACACATAGTGCACTAGTTCAAGAACCTACCACCCAAGATGAATGGGGAAAGATTTTCTAGTAGTATCACAACTTCCCCTTATGCAAACCCCCACTCACTCTTTCTGGTCTATGCGACCTCCCGGTCCAGGATCATTTGACTTTGGGAGATGAATCAGATCGAAGGATCCATCTAAGCCCTCAAAACCAACTACATAGGTCCTTAGTAAGTTTTCATGAATAAAAATACATGGTTCAAGAGTTCCTGAGTACTCGCAAGTCTTTAAGGGACCGTAGGCCAAAAATTATGGGCTAAACCTCAAATCCCCAGAAATTTTGGGACTTTGGGCTTCAGAGGTCCTATCCACTCCAATACTCTATGCTCTTACAGAACCAAACTCTGAACCATATCATACAGTTTTGGAAATTCCATAGATCAATGGTTGAAAATTCACTATGCAGCTCCAGGCTTTGGGACTTTTCGAAGCACCACTTCACAGATATCCCATAGTGTTGAATATAATATCTTTATATCTACTTCTATGCATCTCTCATTTATCAACGTCAGGGATATACTCCACTCTTCAGGGCTTGGGTGAATTGTCAACCCTTCATAATCACGTCCCTTTACTCCTTGATGGTCTATCTTCTGAACTTTATGATCTAATGACACGTGTCCACTATAAACAATTCTCCATATGAATTTTATACTTTGTAACTTCAGGGGTTCCAACTCTTGCACCCTCCTCGACTGAAATTTACCAAACTCATGAATTCCAAAGAACTTCCATAGTAAATTCTATGCTACTTTCCAAGATCTAGAAGCTAGGAAAGGATTGGTTTCGCCATGAGTGGATCACTTATGCTCAGCCTACAAACTAACTAAAATCGTCCTTTTTAAAAGGATATTGGTAACTATCCCTCATGAGCTTGACCAAGTAAGGAAATTTGAACCTATGCACCTTCTTTTGTTTTCATGTGAACACTTTATAGCTTAATACTTAGAAAGTTTTCTATGTCACTCCCACGAACCTCTGGTGCCTATTCACCTCGATACATTCAATCTTCTTGATAACTTTTAGTGCACTCCTTCCGCTCTCCAAACTTAGACTCTTCAACACTCCAACTAGGTGCAAGCCTAAGGCACACCTTGCATGGTTTTGTCCTCCAAAGTTTCTCTCCACTAAGTGATTGTGAACTCCTTTCACTTTCATCTACAAATTTTCATGATACCTCTTATGAGCTTCTGATTCAATCTCGAATCATTCTTCACACACCTTGTGCACACTATACACTCCTTGCACCAAATTTCTCAGAAGAGAAACAATTGAAACTTAAAGAAACATTAACAGTTCCCCAGTCTAACTAATAAACACATACATATGAGCATAGTCAACTATAGCAATAAAATAACATAAAATTCACTCAATCAACTAAGAAATTAGTAACACCATGAATTTGGAATCAGACCTTTCTTCTTATATTCATTCAAAAAATTATGTACATGGGATCATACATTTTTCAACAACTCTCTATAATAACCAACATCAATAACAATAAGAATCAACAACCTCCTTTTGGCATAGTTTACATATATTTATACAAGGGGAGCTTATTGAGATTTCCCTCCAACCTACATTAGTGATATTATATCACAATTAAAACATTCATCTAATAGGGCCTATTACATTGAATGAGAATTTACAAACTAGATAAGAGTTGATGCACTAAATCTGTACAATCCTATAGATAATTAATGCAATTACAATCTCTTGAAATCCTATACAATGGCTCAAGCCTCCAAATATTAAAATATATTTAATTACAATGTTTCAAAAATTTAAGATGATGCACGCTCCTTGGGGTCAAAACCAACTTTAAATGTGTGCATTGGGCACTGAGTTTTCCTCCACTCGACCTCCTTTGGTGTTGATGACGATGCTCCTACATCATAATCCTCTGGAAAAAAGATTCATGGAATCCTATCCATGAGCTCCTGTATTTTTTTTCCATGTCTCTAAATATTAGGTTCAGTTAACCAACTGCAATCCTCTATTTTGTGATCTTTTAAATTAACAAGGTTCTCAAAATAAGTGTTTCTCCTAGTCTTCTTGCCAATCTTTTGATCTAAAATTTTCTCCATGTGTCTTCCATACTATAGGTGTTGTCTTCTCCCACTAGATCTCCTTTTGATCACCCGATTCTCCTATATCATCCATCATGTAGGGGTACAGGTTTGCAACATTAAATATTGGTGATATTCCAACTTTATCTGGCAGCTCAATTTCATAAGCATTGGCAATAAATTTTTTGAGGATTTTACATGGTCCTGTTTTCTTCATATTTAACTTTTTATATGTTCCTTCCTCAGATGTGCTAAAACTTGATCTCCAACCTCAAAATGAACCTCTCTTCTCCCATGATTGATGTGTCTCTTGTACTTCTAGTTGCTATCATGTAACTGTCCCTTTATTTGATCACGAAGCTTCTACCTTTTTGCAACAAAGTCTTCTTCTCTTGCACTTTAGAACTCATCATGTCCTAAATTTCTTAACTCTGAAGTTCATCTTGGATGCATTCCATACACTATCTGAAATGGAATATTTCTAGTGCTTTTTTTTGGTGAATCATTGTATGCAAATTGTGCCTGGTGCAAAATTTGATCCCACTTACTATTATGTTCAGTGACCAAACTCATCGGAAAATTTCCTAAGCTCCAATTAACCACCTCAATCTGTCCATCTATCTGAGGGTGATATGTTGAACTAAAGGAAAAGTATGCCCCCAACTTCTTCCACATAGTTATACAAAAGTGTCCCACAAATTTTGTATCTCTATCTGAGACTATACTTTTGGTAAAGCCATGTAAGCTCACAACCTCCTTGAAAAACAAATTAGCTATTTGAGTAGCATCACTAGTTTTTTGGCATGGTATGTAATGTTCCATATTTGAGAACCTCTCAACCACTAGAAATATGGAATCACTCCCCCTTTGGGTTCTTGGTAATCTCAACACAAAATCCATGCTTATGGCATCCCATGACCTATCTGGAATAGGCAATGGATGATACAAACCTTTGTTTTGTTGTTTCCCCTTTGCATACTGGTAAAATCTACATTTCTCCATGAATTTCTTCACATCCAACCTCATACCTAGCTGTGCATAAGTCTTATCATGGCTGAAATGCCCAACCAATCATCCACTATGATTTTCTTTCAATAGGTTGTCTCTCATTGAGCGTTTTAGAATACATAATTGGMTTTCCTTGAAAAATAGTCCATCTTGGATAAAATAATCAATCCATTTACTCTGTCCCTTAGTAAATAGTTTTCACATGCTTCATGAGCCTCCTTGAAATTTGGATCTTCACGATACATYCCCTTAATGTGTTTAAACACTAAGGCATCCATTTGGAATTCCTTCATAATCATAGATATCCTTATCAAATCATCAACAACTTTGTTAGCTCTACCACTAATSTGATTAGTGACAAAAGTAAAATTATGCATGAATTCTACCCATTTAACATGTCTCTGGTTCACTTTCTCCTATCTAGTTATGAACTGTAAAGCTTGGTTGTCACTGTAAATTACAAACTCCTTCGAGATAAGGTAATGTCTCTATTTTTTCAAGGCTTGTATTACAACATAAAACTTCTTTTCATACGTTGACTACTTCCTCTTGGTGTCATTCAACTTCTCACTTAAGTAAGAAATAGGTTTATTGTCTTAGCTCAAGACTACACCAATAGCTACTCCACTTGCATCACATCTCACCTAAAATGTCTTCCCAAAATCAGGCAGAACTAGAATTGGTTGTTTTGTTATCTTCCCTTTCAATACTCTAAATCATTTTTCATCTTCTGTTGTCCAATTAAAGGATCTGTGTTTTTAATTTATAGTGTCTAGTATGGGTGCACAAATGCTACTAAAATTCTTGATGAATTTACTATAAAAACTTGCTAATCCATGAACACTTATTACCTAAAACATGCTTCTTGGAGAAGGCCATTCTTTGATTTCTCTCACCTTCTCTAGATCCATCTTCAACTCAATTGAAGAAATCACAAAAACCAATTATATGAGGTATGCCTTCATGAAAGAACTTTCTTCATATTCATCAACATATTTTCCTGCTACAACCTCCTCAACACCAGTTTCAAGTGTCTCAAATGTTCTCCCTCAGTCTTACTGTAAACTAAAATTTCATCTAAATACACAATTACAAACTTACCAATGAAATCCTTGATTACTTCATTCATTAATCTCATGAATGTTCTTGGGGAATTTGTTAAGCCAAATGGCATAAAAATCCACTCATACAATGCTCCATTTGTTTTTAATGTTGTCTTCCATTCATCTCCTTCTCTCATTTTTATCTGACGATAACCACTCTTCAAGTATATCTTGGAAAAATAATTTCCTCTGCTCAAGATATCCATCAAATCATCCATTCTAGGGAAASKAAATATATAACTGATGGTTATCTTGTTGATGGCTCTAGAATCTATGCACATTCTCCAACCTCCATCTTTATTTGGACTTATCATAGTTGGTATTATGCATGGAATCAAGCTTTCTCTGGCCAAACCTTCATCCAACAATCCTTGGACCTGATTCTTGACCTCTTCATTCTCTTGAGGTGTTAACCTATACATTGGTTTATTTGAAAAAAATCCTCCTATAATAAGGTTAGTTTGATGACTAATACTCTTGATCGGCAGTAAAGAATGAGGTAATTCATTCATCATGACATCAACAAATTCATTCAACAATTCCTAAATTTTTATAGGAAGATCTATTTATTAAGGTTGGTTGTCATTGATGTCAACCTTTGAAGAAATCTCCGTAGCACAAAGGTTTAGGTAATGGACTCAATATTGTTTGATGTAAATATGAATCATTATTGTGTTTTCATGGTTGATAAGAAGTAAATATGGATGAAATCCAAAGTGGTCCCCTCATGGTGAAATCCCTCACGGGAAGATGCTTTGTGGAGTAAGAGAACCCATGCTTAATTATGGAATAATGAGATGAAGGACAGTGAATTTGTCAGGGAAAATATCCTATATGGATAGTGCTTGTCATGTCATTTCCCGTGGTATGTGGAATGTCACATAATTCCTCACAGTTAGAGAGTTATGGACATGAGAAGTTGGAGACCCCAGGTTTGGGTAATGGACCCAAGTTTGTTTGATGGGTAACAGTATGAATTATGATATATTTTCATATAAAACTATTCTATATGGATAGTACATGTCATTCCAAATCTTGTGGTATGTGGAACGTCACATAACTCTTCACAGTTTGAGAGTTATGGCATTACGAAGTTGGAGGACCCTCATATGCCATCTAGAAGCCCCAAAAGGTCAAAATAGTCAAAGTGGTTTAAGATATTTTAAAATATAAATAATAAAGTGAAGTGATGAGTGTATTATAATTCAAAGTGAATACAAAATAAATTATTTCAATAATAAATTTAATGGATAAATTAGAAGTGGACCCAACCCTAAAATAAGGAAAGTGGGCCAAGTGACCTAGAAGATGTTTTTAAGGAAGCTATTTGGAGAGTATAAATAAGAGGCAAG